>PNEQ01001455.1:7519-28988 GCA_003012365.1 Medauroidea extradentata | reverse complement strand
TTCCATTATAAAGAAAAATAAAAGTTTTGTAAGAGGTCGCAACACACAACGAAGCAAAAAAAAATCATAAAAAAATTATTGGACCGGGCGTTAAAACTATTATATACGCATTAGTTCAAAACAAACATGTAGAACGGTTTAAAACGTTATTGTTAAACATCACACATAAATTACACCCTGGAAAGTTGAAATGGCGTCGATTCGTGGACATAATATTGTCTGACATTTGTGATTTTTTTAAAATAATTTCAGGGATTATATTTCATGGTTTTATTATGTCAAACACATTAACAAACGCTGTACTTTGTGCTACAATACTTCAAATAGTTTTAACTTACTGAGTTTTATTTTTATTGTCAGTCAAAGAACGCTAACATTCGTGCCAGTTCATCGACCGCGCCCTTAAGCTTTGTTACTAACATGTTTAGTTCGTGAAATATCTTGAGAAAACAATCACCAACAAGGTTCACTTTATGTGACCAGCACTGGAAGTAAAACAACTGGCAGAGTCGGACACAATACATACCACATTTTCGTAGTCAATGTTGTACCTTGTGAGGGTATCAAGAATAGCTTGACTACATGTTGTGCCACTTGCAGTGCTGAGGAAAGAACAGCTGGCTAAGTAAACCTCTTGCGCTGCAGTTGCTGACTGCGTACGAAAAAGTACCGCAAACACACATCTGCCACAGGAATCCGTAGTTTCGTCAACCACAAGTGTAATATTTTGGTTCTGGACAGCTTTCTCAATATTTTTCACCATCTCCTCGCTCACAACAGGAACATTCTTTCCTCAGTGTAGCAGAATTTGGAAAATCTCCAGAACCAGGAATATACCTACAGAAATTGTAATGCCAAGTGTTAATATACAACTCACAAAACTTTAGTATACAAGCCAACATGTAGGCATAAAACAAATAAAAGGAAAACCAACTTACTTGTTAAAGTATGCCCTGCAAGCCCCATAGTCAATTTTGTGGAAAGGAATATTTGCTTTGAGGAACATAGCAACAATGTCCTTGATAAATTCTTGCTTTTCTGTTTTTGCCTTTTTTTGCTGTTCAAAAGTGGTTTGAATTGTTGCCTGCCATTTGTGTTCATGTGGGGAAAATTTTTCAAGCAGTTGTTGATGTGAACTACTTTTAACGTGCTTTTCAGCTAAATCTTTTTTTCCCCAGCCAACCCTAGCATTACATGGTTTGCACATAAGAATATTTCTGTCACTGACATAAAAATGATGGCTAGCAAATTCATGGGGTCGAATATGTACCGTGACAGATTTATTTTGCACCATGTCAACTTTCACTAAGTTGACTCGCTCGCAAAAAAAAAAACGCTTTCGTGAATGAAAAAAATAATTTTCAATGTACGTACAACTATTTCCTATGCATATTTACGCAGGTTTTAAACTAACCAAAATTGCTTGAAATATAAATGGTTGAAATTCTAAAACAAAACTATACCGCAAAGTTAACAGAATATAAATAAACAGAAATTTGTGGTAAAACTAAATGAAGATAGTGGTTGCCAACATACATACAAGTGTGAAAGACTTCCAGAAAATGGTGAAGCAAAATTTATCTCAGTACGACATAAAAAATCTAAACAATGGGTTAGATATAATTTTAAACTTTTTCTGGTCTTTAAAGATTTTCTTAACTTAGCGCAGAAACACCAAAGTACTGAGTTGAAAAAAGTGTATGTATAGAACTGAACTAAACTGAACACTTACGCAAAGCAGCATTTTCTAGCTCTACGAGTGAAGCTGGCACCACGGCAGCCATTTTAGAATTCAAAATATTATAATGCTTATTGCTTGCGCCATAGAACAGTTGTGCGACAAGCCACATTATTAAATGACTCGCGAACATACTATAGTAACGTAAGATAGTTTATAATAGCCTGTTTACGGAATAGTTATGTGGAAAGGAAGAATTAACCATAAAATCATCAGTCATAAACGTCTTATGCGTTGCAATGTTTTGCTTTGTGTGCAAGATTGAGGTTATGTGAAATTTTGTGAATATTTGCAGGAAAACGCAAATGTCACATTTATTTGCGGCTATATCGTTAAAACGATTTTTCATCATCTCTGCTCATCATGTCTGGAGATAGATCATGTAGGCACTTTGGATGATCTATGTGCGTGCGCTGTGAAGACTGGTACCTAGATGCTCGGTTCAGCCGCCATTTCTTGTAGGCTAGGAATACAGAGGATCTAGGTGCATGCGCTGTGAAGACTGGTTGGTACCTAGATGCTCTGTTCTTGTAGAGAATGTGGTAGAGAAGGGTATTCCTCTTGAAAGTCTGTAGGAACAACTTTTTTTTTACACAACTTAATCAGGTCTTTGAACATGGTCTCCAAAAGTGATTGTTTCTTGCTGTAAGCCTTTTGGACCTTTATTCAATCAATTTCCTGCGTTTCACCGCCTCAGTCCTGGTGAGATCCTTTTTGTGACTTGAGTACCAAATATCAACACACTTCTGCCCTTTGGTAAATTTAATTCCCCGTAGTGCTGACCATCTGACTCCATTACCTTCACAGTCCTTCTGAGTCTTGGAAAAATAGTTACCGTATTTCTGCATAATCGTCGCCATCACATAATCGTCGCCCCTTATTTTCAAAGTAAAAAATGTGAGCTGGGCTCAGCCCAATTTAATGTATGTCTGCCCATATTGTTCCCCCCCCCCCCAACTCGACTTCTGGTATCTGAGTGTAGCCGAACGATTACCTGTGACTTGGCCTCATGTGACGTCATTCTGACGTATCTCACCCCTCCTCTCTAGACCTTCGGCGGACGTCGTGCCTCCCCTCCCTGCCTCCCTTCTCTCTCCCTCCTTCCCGGTGGGCGCCGGTTCCTCGCAGCCGGAGAGGAGTTCAGTTAGTAGTGAGCTCTCGTGTGGGTTACCTGTGCTTGCTCGCGCCCGCGACTGCACATCCTCGTTGACTGGTAAGTGTTGTTTTCAGTTCGCGTTTACTTCATTTACTTTTCTTTCGTGACCAGTCTTTCCTACACTGTCCGCGGGGATGTGTCGTCGCGGTCGGAGGCAAGAATGTGGCGAGCGTTAGGCTCGTGCCCAGTTGCTTAATTTTTGCTGGTTAATAGCGGCTTTGACCGTTTCAGTTAGTGTATTGGTGTTTTTGATGCCTGTGAGGCTTTTTCTTGTCATATTAGTATCACTGGTATAACAGCAATTGCCTTTGAATTTTGTAATGATTAAGCCTGGTGTTGGCTCTGTTAATTTATGTACTCGGATTATTTCAGTCAATATGTATTGTGCATTTTATCGGGCCTGTCAGTTTAATTGCAGTAGCGAGTTGAACCCTTCCCAAGTGTTCATGTTGTGTGCGTTTGACTGCTGAATGTGTGTTCACCAAGTCGAGCGGAGGTTAGGGTGTGTGCCCAGGTGTGGGATACTTCCCCCAGGTATTAACAGCCGTGCGTTTTCACGTGTCTACAGCACAAATGGGATAAAATTTTTTCATCACATAATCGTCGCATACGACATTTTTTCTGAAACATATTGTACCGTGTGATTTGTACTGCACGTGCGCATTGCCGAACCGGCCTACGAGCTGCTGACAGCACACGCACATGCAGCCACCTGCGTAGCCTGTAGCTGAAGCGGCACGACCTTGCGCGACGACCTTGGCCTGGCCGCCAGGCATGTGGCTTTTGCCAGTGCTCGAGCGCAGTGTTGCCATGTAGTGAACAGGTGCCCGCTCAGCAGTCTGCTACAGCAGTTTGCCTTTGCTAGTCGCGTTTGTTCATACATTGTTTTTCCAAGCACGACATAGTGGGAAGATACAACAACTATACAACGGGACTGAAGTTGTCTATTATTGCGTATGCTGAAGAAAATGGAAACCGTGCAGCAGGAAGAAAATTTTCCGTGTCTGAAAAGTTAGTGAGCGACTGGCGGAAAATGAAAGACCACCTAAAAAACACCAAACTTTCTAGGCGTTCATTTCGTGGACCAAAAAATGGAAAATTTCAGTTAATTGACGCACAAGTTTTGGCGTATACAGAAGAACTACGAAATAATGGTTACAGTATGTCATATGAAATGCTGCAATTGAAGGCGAAAGAAGTAGTCCGTGCACACAAGATTTCTCATGCTCAGTTTAAGGCTAGTCGTGGCTGGGTAATGAGGTTCATGCGACGGAACGGTTTATCTGTAAGACTCTGGACAACCATCTGCCAGAAGTTGCCTGCAGATTACACGGAAAAGGTCATTAGCTTCCATCGATTTGTTACGCAAATGAGGCAGGAGAAAAATTGTTTGTTTTGTCAAATAGGAAACTCAGATCAAACGCCGGTATTCTTCGACATGCCTCGTAGTTGTACAATTGAGAAAAAAGGATCGACAAGCATACCCATGAAAACCACTGGCAACGAAAAGTTGCGATGTACAGCAATGGTAGCTGTGACGGCCGACGGGCGTAAATTGCCACCGTATGTGATACAGTAGAACCCTGTTATAATGTTTCTCAAGGGACCGAAAGAATGTTTACATTATAAATGGGAAAACATTATAACAGCAGAGGTGTCAACTACTACGGATTATCCGTAGTTTATACGAATTACGATGGTTTACTACATAAGTATGGATTCTGTTGATAAACTACAGATTTATTAGCTTCTGCAAGTATGAGTTTGAAACAGATGATTGTTGAGAAATATCGTTCAGAATATTCACAGTTGTGGACACGTTTAAGTGCTTCAAGTGTATCTCAACATATGTTTTGTGAATCGTGTAATTGTGACTTCAGTGTAAACAAGGTGGCATGGCAAAGATGCCGCAGTCAATACATATTTACGTTAAAACACGCATTTTCGAAGTTAAAAATTTCAAGGCTAAAATATACATATTTTTACTAAGCGAAGTTACCGACGAACAGGTAATGCGATTGTGTATAGGCCTACCTACACATTTAAAGGCCATGCTAGAATCGTCCTAAGAAATAACTATAACACTTTTGAGTTCGCATGCTACAACACACCGTACCACTTCTTAGCCGCCGTAAAAGAGATAGAAACCTGTCAATTTCTTATGGTGCAGTTACAGTTATTTGTATATGGCTACTTTATGGTCAATGTAGCAAGGGGTTAAGATAATACGTTCACTCCGGAAAACTTACGAAAAATACGGATTTTTCGCAAAATTACTACGGAAAGCTTTGGTAAATGGTTGGCACCTCTGTAACAGGGTAATTTCCTATTACAAATCAGTTTTAGGGACCAAATGAAGACAGCATTATAACCGGGAAAATATTATAAGTGGGAACACTATTAAAGGGTTCTATTGTATTCAAAAGAAAACCACTACCGAAAGGACTTAAATGGCCTTGTGGTGTTCATGTACAAGAACAACAAAAAGGTTGGATGGATGTTGACCTTATGTGATGATTGGATAAAAACGGTGTGGAACAGACGACACGCGCTCTGCTCAACCAACCTGCAATACTCGTGCCCACATTGCACAAGAAATTAAAGACCTGCTGCAACAACTCAAAACACAAGAAGTTGTGATTCCCGGAGTACTAACCTCTGTTTTGCAGCCCCTAGATGTCTGAATAATAAACCCTTTAATGACAATTTGCGTCGCTTTTACAGCGAATGGATGACGAGTGATGACCGCGATCTGACTCCTGGAGGTAAAGTCAAATGGCCATCTCTCGAAATAATGTGTTCGTGGATTGTGCAGAGCTGGTACATGATTCCTAATGAACTGATCGTGAAAAGTTTTAAAAAGGCAGGCATCAGCAATGTGCTGGATGGGTTGGAGGATGACGCACTGTGGCAGGACGACGATAGCAACGCCGATGACCCTAATAAGAGCAACGATAGCGGACAAAACACCAGCGACGAATCATCTGACAATAATGATTGAATCGTATGAAGGCTCTTGATAACTTACAGTGGTTTTAAACTTTCCATTCCCGCTAAAATTTGTTGAATTTGTAAATAGTAGTTTGTTTACACCTTTTTTTTTTTTTTTTTGTGATCATAATGGCGGCCTATGGATGTGTAAATAAATATTTACCGCTACTGTAAATAAATTGTGAATTGTGATGTTTTAGTGAATCTTAAATAAATATTTAGTTTGTTTATCATCAAAATAAGTGTGAAAATACACCCTATTTGGTAAGTAACTTTTTTTTTTATCAAATTTTTGTATAAAATATGCGACAATTATGTGCGGAAATACAGTATTTTGTAATAATTCCCTGTCTTTGAAATCACTGTACTCAAATTTTCTTTTCAGCAATGGACTAGGATTTCTTCTTGCCATTTGTATGACAAAGGGCTACTGTGAAGGTGCCGTTATAGTTTGTTTATGTACAAATGCTAACTGAATATAGTAGAACCCTGTTATAACATTTTTAAAGGACATGTAACTAAAAGTATTACATGCAGGAAAGTGTTATGAGAAGAAATCAATATTTTTAATTAATGGATATTACCCAAAAGTAACTTAAAATTTGGTAGTTTATGTTCAGTAATAAGCCGATAATGAGGCTATAGTTACTGTGAATATAAAAACATGATTAATACATACATTGTGTGTGTATTAGAGGCTTTCCTACTTGCAGAGGTGCCAACTGCTACGGATTATCCGTATTTTATACGAATTATGATGGTTTACTACGGAAGTACGGATTCTGTTGATAACTACGGATTTATTAGCTTCCGCCCGACTAAATGAACAGGCATGTTCCATTGTATGTGCATATTTATTGATTCGTAGCTCTGTGGATCGTATGGCGCGCTGTTTCTTTTCTCGTGCTCCGGCACACTAACATTGCATTGTTTCTCGCTTTTTTAGTTTGCCGAAACCATATTTTGGTGATGGTAGCGTATTTACTAACTAGTGTGTTTCCACTTTGCGGGGCACGCGTCAGACGGTGCACGTATGTATCTCATACAACAGAGAATACACACATGCTTTTGGTTAAGGGCCGTCTTCATCCTCTCTTCCTCCTCCTTTATCAACTGAGGTATATATGCCTCACTTAGTCTACTGGCTGTAGGCAAATCACCGGCTCCAGGGAAAATCCAGTGAAAAGTTAATGAGTATATGGTTAGTGTTTGGGAAGTGGTAAATAATGCCAAAACCCTTAGCAAGTGTGGTGAACCCATGGTCTCTCTCTGCCCCTTTCCCGCCCTTTTTCCGTATAATTGTGATACTCGACAAGTAGGCCTACAATAATTTATGATGAATGAATCCCGTAATTCCTCACGTGTCCTTCAAAAGCAATGAAATGGGTAGGTCTATAAATAAGAGGAAAAACGTGTAAAATTTTGTAGGTTTGCGAGTACAGTTCATTTAGGCTAGAAACATGCTGTAGGCTAAATGCTACTTTTACATAGGGTTTCTTAACCAAACCTACCCTGGTGTTTTCTTCCAGATTTAAGGGCAACTGGACGTATTATACAAACATCCGAAATGTCTAACCAAATTAAAGTTTTCTTTGCTGCACCGTACAGTTAAACATGCCTAAGCCTACATTTTTATTATTAAAATATCCGGCTTAGTTATAGCAAAGTTGTAAATTGTTATTGTACTTGTATACTTGATACAATTGTAAGATACAACACCTGGAAAGTATTTGTTTGGTCTACAATATTTAATTCACTATCAAAAAAAACTGTTAAGGTTAGGGTTAAACACTACAGTATAGGAAAAAATTAAATTTATTTTAGTACCTTCAATGTATTTGTTCATCCAATCTCGTAACTTCGGGTGATCTACCTTTTCTAATGGGATGTCTGCTTCTATAAAGGTGTGTGTTGTAGACAAAACAAACTCCTGTTTGTTAACTTTGGCGTTTTTTTGCCGGGAAATATATTCGGTGAGGAAAACCGGACGTTTTATGCCAGACGTTGATGCGCCCGCACACTGTACTAGTTTTGATTCCATAGTTAAAACTTCATTTTTTTAATGAGCGGCACTACCTTGGATGTGTTTTAAGCAAGTGTCCTTCCTTGCCCAGTCTGTGCGTACATTAGAAAATTTGCACATAAGTACCTTATTTACATTGTCAAATATATAAAAACCTTCGTGAGAAAATTCTCTCTCACAGTCAAAAATTGTCACTACCATCGTCACAATTGCATTAAACCAACGTCTCAAAGAAACAATAACATTTTCAGAGATTCTTTTTAGTCTGTTAAGTAGAGTCGTATATATTCTATATATTGCAATATATATATATAGCGAAAATAATCAATTATCGGCAACTATCGATTATCACTGTAAACTCTGAAACGTGTTTTCGTTACTTTTTCCGCGGATTCACCAAAATATGTGAATTTTGCATAACTAAATGAATTTTGGCGAAAATTGCACGATTTTGTGGCCCGCGAAAAACAGGTGGCTCTACTAATGAGTATATTTTCTCTTTTATTATGCAAATACAGTATAACCCCTATTTTACACTTTTCTAGAGACCAACAAAAATGGTGTAAATGAGGGGAAAGTGGAATTGAGGGGGGGGAAAAATTTCAATTCTGTGTAAAAAAAAAAGTAATTGCTAAGGGCATACAAATAGCTGTATTGTAGCAGCAAAACACAATAGGCCCTAAATACTGTATGTTTTAAAATGAAAAAAATTTATTTACTGTAGGATAACTAACACGTAATTTTATTTGAAAAATGTGTGGTATGATTATATGATAAACAGTATACATATACATACACTCAACAGCAACACTATACAATATCCTACACGAAGAAAACCGCCACACATACCTTTTACACGTAGCTGGACTCTCAGATAAATAACACTGTACAATATTTATGTCAAAGTGCAGTAGCTTCTCCACAAAACGTTTGTAATGCAGTACTTAAAAAATAATCATTTGGCACACATGATTGGTGGTAGAGAGGTTATGGAAGGAAGTTACCAGTGTCTCCAATTATTTCTTAACAAAGTAATCTGAGATTTTACTTTGCACCCTACTTCTACATTTCAGTTCTTCAACATGCTGCTGTAACTAATGCAGTAAAGGTATGATGTTTTCACTGTCACTGACAATCGTTAGTTAACAACTTACAGTTTCCAGTGCTGCCACTGCTTCAGCATGAGTTGGTGGAGGTGGCGGTGCTTCATTTTCTTCCTCCTCCTCTTCTACCTGCACACTTTCACTAGCTCCTTTTCCCTCCATGTGCTTTTTTTAATCACATCATTGATGATTTGTACTTCGAAAGTGACAAGTGATTCGTCAACACTAACAAATTGCTCAAATGTCTATTCTGGGTTTAAGCAGTTGCCATTCTGGAGGCATTAATTCAGGGTCTTCTAGGGTCACAGCATCTTTACTCCCCACCAAAACCTGCTTTTTTGAAGCAGTTATGGATGGTGCTAATGCTTACTTGTGACCATGCCCAAGCTATGTAGTGCAAAACGGTTAGGATGCTGATTTTCATGTTGGCTGAACTGTGACCTGAATCGAACAGATTGATAGCCTTTTGGACCAATCTTCTCCTGTATTTTGCCTTGAAACTGTGGATAATCCCTAAATCCAAAGGCTGCAAGTAACTGGTGCAGTTTGGGGGGAAGAAAACCAATTTTACATTTCTTAGAGAAATGTTTTCTGAATGAGCTGGACAATTGTCAATGAACAATATTATTTTTCTGTTCTGTGCTCCCATTTTTGCATCCAAGAAGTGCAGTTGGGTAGCAAAGAGGGCACCAGTCATCCATGCCTTTTTGTTAGCAAGGTTTTCACATTTTTAAAATACCTGGGTTTTAATGATTTTCCCACCACAATTGGCTGTAACTTGTCACTGCCGTTTTAATTGGTGAATAGCAACACGGTTAACCTAAGATTACTCAGCTTTCCACCATGCCACTTCTCTTCACAAAAGCCTAAAGTTTTGTAGGACACTAAATTGAAAAACAAACTGGTCTCGTCAGCATTGAAAATGTCCTTTGGTTCATAATTCTTCACAAGTTCTAAAATTTAATTCACCAGTCATCAACACTTTCATAATCTACACTGTTGCTCTCCCCTGAGACAGCATGATAAACAACATTGTACCGCCTCTTAAAGCGATCTATCCACCCGTTTGAGGCAGAAAAGCCGTTGATACTGAGAGGTGTCGCTACGTGAATAGCCTTTTCTCGCAGAAATTTACCATCAACTGGTATACCTGCTGTTAGCATGTTCACAAACCATTCTTTAATCAAACCATCCAACTCTTCGTATTTAGAAGTCTTGACTGATTTTATGTTCTTTGCCATGCTGCAGCTACGATTTGCAGCATTTTCTATCGATTCATTCTTTCAATTGTGTTTAACGTCAAAACTGGAAGGCCTAACTATTTAGCTAGCGAAACACAAGTCCCCTTGTGCGCATCCAGATGTCTCAAAATGCCAACCTTTTGTTCAATCGTAAGCGATTTTCTGTTTTTTTTTGGTTAGCCATTTCTCACAAATACTAATACAAAAATACGTGAATGTGAAATTTACATTTGTTAGAACCTGAATGTAAATTGAATGTTTACCATAAACTTCTTGCTGCATCAAAACAAACGTAGGCCTACTAATAAAAACGGAAGTAAAACCGCATATAGGCAGCGATACATAGAGCAGCAGAGCAACAAAAATAAATTGTGTAGCAACTTGACAAAAATAAACTTCATACGTTTCATCGCAAAACGTGAGAAATTTAAGTGCGGGAAGCAAATATTTTGATATATGTGTATCTAAAAGGGAAATTTAGATGCAGAAAGTTAGCAAAACAACACTGGATTGTAAACACGCTTGGAAAATGTGGTGTATTGTGCGGGAATGGAATACTGACGACTGTGTAAATCGTGGGAACAATATGTATTGAAAACGTATTCTAGTTGTCAGGACCAAAATAAAATGGTGTAATTCACGGGAATATGTAATTTGCGGGAACGTAAAATCGGGGTTCTACTGTACTTTCTTATTCTTAACTGACACCTTTGCCTTCTTATTTCGTACAATATAGTCAGCACTATAACTCTTGTCTTCTGTGTTTGGAGCAGAGAAATTTGAACCTGATAGAAACTAATTCTCATCACTTGCTGCTGCTGATAGATAACAAGTGTTCCTGAATATTTGACTAACCACCATAACTATCAACAATCTGAAACAAAAAGAATACATCAGCTTTTTATTTAATGTTACATTTAGCGATTGTTATTTGTGAAGACAATTTTAATTCGTTGTACCTTAATATTCTGACTTTATTACGCTAAGCGAACAACATCGGTATTCATGTTGTGTGGTTATTTTAGGTAACAATTACATAACTCTGTAACTGAAATTCCACTGCAAGAATGATACGAATTGACGCATAGTATAACAAAATCCTGCTACTGATAGGGTATGAAATGAATCTTTTGAACCTACCTGTGGTGACATAACTTATTTCATGTGACAAAATTTGGTTGTACACAATGTTTTATTTTTCTTTGCAGGTATTCGGAATAAAATTAAATGATTATCTACGTAGCAAAAGATACTAATAAAAAGTTTTATGAAAGCTGAAACCTTAATTGCGATAATTATTTACTGCAAGGAACATGTAACAATAAAGAATACATTACGTTAGTATATTGTATATAGTTTTCTCTTTTGTTATAATTTTTTCTACATCTATATACTTTGCAAAACGGAGTCATGCAGAACATGGCACTGTTTAGCATTTGTCTTTTTTAAATACAAATGAGTAATAAGGTGCCATGTACATACTTGTATCCTTTTTGTCTGTTAAAATTTTTTCTATGACATTTTTCTAAACTGCAGAAAGGAGTTGTGTGGCACATGGCACCTTTGTGCCATCTCAATGAAAAAATAATGTAATTGTCACTCACGCTATCTCTGAAATTATTAAGTATTGAGTTGTCACCTTTTTGCAGTACATATAGGACATCATTTGAACCCTCCTAATGCACATAACTAAAATGTTACTTGGCACTTTTTTGCAAATTGCAGACAAAATTTATGCATGAACCTTACAGCAGGAATGTAGGGTATGTACTGGGAACGATGCCATTGATAGTTGAAGTGAGGAAGGCAAGCGGGCAGTACCGTCACTGTGCGCTTGTGTACGGTGTGTAGTTGTTAGCAGTGAGTGTTCTTTATTTAGATGCTGACGACTGATGCCCAAAAGCGCAAGCCAGAAGATGGTGCAGGAGACGACAGTGACGCCAAGAAAGCCAAGCTGGACCTGTCAGTAGAGGAGAGAGTACTCATGCTCACTATTCCCTACCACAATATGCCGTACGAGGAGCAGGTGTGTGCCCATAGCTGACAATTTTCATATCTTATCCACATCTATGCAATTTGTACAGTTTCGTATATCCAGTAAGTTTATGTATGGTATTGAAAACTTTTGTTTAGTACTTTAATTCATATTTAATTTATGCTCAACCAATGGTGGCCCTGCCTGTAAGATGGCCTATATTACCACATTTATGTGAGTATAACTTCTGCCTCTGTGATAACAGCTTACTATAATTAGCAATACCAGAAATTGTCTTACTACGAGTGTTCGTAATAGTATACAAAATTGTTGTATTGAGTTGTAGTAACGGAATATTTACATAAGCAAGCAGTTCTTTAGGTTTTTAACCTCTGAATCCGGGGATTAGAATAATAGCAATGTTTACTAGGCTTAGTATCTCTGCTATTATAAATCAGACAGCTGAAAATGATAAACATAATTTTATTAGGTGTAGTATTCAATAATATAATTACTAATACCAATTTCTTTTATTAGTTATTGATGTTGCCATTTTCACTCACAGAATACTGGCAAAGCAAATGTAACTGAAAAAAAAATGGCAGTCTGGTGACTGAAAGGAACATCACTGCCAGTTTGTGGTTAGCTGAAATGAATAAAGCTCCGTCAGCAACACGTCTTACATTTGGTCAGACAAATAAGGTATGCTGTTCCGCATTGCCTACGTAGGCAACGTTTCATGTTGTACAATATAAACTCACTGCGTTGTTTTTGTTTCTATAATTTTCCTGTATCTATAGTTTATTCTTGTATGAACAAAGGAAAGGTGGTAAATGGCCACTAGGCTACTAATTACTAAAACACACGGACAGAGATGTGTAAGTACTTACAGAATCAGTACTTGCAGGTTGGAGAACACATAAAACAGATGGCCAACACATTTTTGCGAGGTTGCATGGTTGCGACGTTTCGCTGGCTAGGCCAGCTTCCTATGGCGGCGAGTGATTGCGCA
The DNA here is from genome assembly GCA_003012365.1 of Medauroidea extradentata. Lineage (NCBI taxonomy): Eukaryota > Metazoa > Arthropoda > Insecta > Phasmatodea > Phasmatidae > Medauroidea > Medauroidea extradentata. Next base: position 15,749 of record PNEQ01001455.1, on the reverse strand, counting down.
CTAGAGTATGGCGGATGGTGCAATGGTTGGTAACTTGCACACCTAGTGGCTAAGGGGCGAGCTAGGGTGTGGTGGAAAATATGAAGGTTACCTGATGTTGAGGCCAGATGGTTGTCTTGATTTAGTGATGTACTGATGGGTTGGCTAGTTCCCAGCGCCTCAGCTCTGCACTATAGTGTGAAAGTGGTAAGGCTCTCACCACTCTGGTGTTGTAACAGGGCATCAAAAGAGTGTTTGTTGGAGGCTGTATGTGCAGCAACTGGTTGATCTTGAAGGTTTAGGCTGGAACTGGCTATTGTTTGTTTGGTATCGGCCCTGGGGCCATTGAATTGGGTATGTGATCCTGCTATGGAAGGATGTGGAGGGCTGATATATTGCACATGTGCTGCAGCAAGGGCTATTGCAGGGATGGGAACCTCTGAGTGTGTTGAATGTGCTGCAAATAGGGCTGGGCTGGGCGGTAGTTTGAGGCACACCAGCTTGTTACGGAGAATTGGAGGCCGTCTAAAAACCAGTCTTAGGGGTTTGGAGAACAGGTTGTGTATAAGCGGTGAAGAAGTAAGTATTTTTGTGGCGACAGTTTAGGATGGTCTTGAGTTTGTTAACGCCTTCGTGGTAAGGCAGAGGTGCCAACTACTAGGGATTATCCGTAGTTTATACGAATTATGATGGTTTACTATGGAAGTACGGATTCTGTTTATGAACTACGGATTTATTAGCTTCCGCCCGACTGTTAATGAACAGGCATGTTCCATTGCATATTTTTTGGTTCATAGCTCTGTGGATCGTGTTACGCGCAATTTCTTTTCTCACACTCTGGCACACAAACATTGTATTGTTTCTCGCTTTTTTAGTTTGCCGAATCCATATTTTGGTGATGGTAGCGTATTTCCTAACTAGTGTGTTTACACCTTGCGCGGCACTCGTCGGAAGGTTCTCGTATCTCGTATTTGTCTCTTACAATCGATTGTTTATATTACGTCGGATGAGACCGCAGTATTCCGACTTATAGATTAGTTGTTGATGTTGACTCATGCAATCGAATCGAGTCGTGCGTGGATATTGTTGCTTCTTCCGCTGATCGGCCATATTGGAAACTTATCAATGTTGTCGTAGTTTAACGAAAGTATGTTGATGTGAATTTTAAAATTCGATTATGAGCTTGAAACAGATCAGTGTTGGAGAAATATCGTTCAGAATATTCACAGTCGTGGACAGGTTTAAGTGCTTCTAATCAACATGTGTTTTGTGAATCGTGCAATTGTGACTTCAGTGTATACACGTTGGAAAAGATACCGCCGTCAATACATAGTTACGGTAAAAACACATCAAGCATTTTCGAAGTTATAAATTTTGAGGATAAAGTATATTATAATTAAGTGATGCTGTAGATTCAACAACAAATGCCGAAGTTACCGATGAACAGGTAATGTGATTGTGTATAGGCCTACACATTTAAAGGCGGTGCTAGAATCACCAAATAACAGTAAAAATTGAACACATGCTTTTGAGTGGCACATGCTAAAAACTACCGCTGTTTACCCGCTCTGAAGTATGGAAACCTGGGAATTTCTTACGGTGCGGTTAAGGTTATTTCTATACTGCTACTTTAAGGCCAATACTGAAAAATACTGATTTTTTGCAAAATTACTACTGAAAGCTTTGGTAAATGGTTGGCACCTTTGGGTAAGACACTACCAGAGTGATGTTGATGTTTCTGTCTCGAGTCTGTGGTGTCTTATTGGAGATGGCTCTCTGAATCTGACTGTCAACAAGGGATTTGGGGTATCCTATGTCAATAAATGTTCTGGCTACTTGGTCATACTGTATTCAGATCGTCTCCGGTTGAACATATGTGTTTGGCTTTGGTTGCTTGGCTGCATGGAAGTGAGTTTTTTTGCAGTAAATGTAGTGGTAGCTATCAAACTGAAGGTATTGAAGGATTTGGTGTGCACAAATCTGCAAAATTGAAACTACTGTGCACACCAAACCTACCAACCATCTTCAATACTTATGTATTGACATAAGATCAGTGTGCCGCCCGAGGAAGCTGGCCTGGCCAGTGACACGTCACAATCATGGCAACGCTAGGGGTGGGCGAAGCTTCGAAATTTCGAAGCCGAATCGAATATTTTCATTATTCGATATCATATTCGAAATAAAATTTTTACTTCGAACTTTGAAAATATTACTAAAATTTTCTGGTGGTTATAAGTCATCTTAAAAATTGTTGTTATTTGGCCAAAACTTGAAGATGGTGTCTAATTTACGTTATTATAAACGTTCAAAGATTTTATTTGAAACTAACCACTCACATTGGCTAGTGGACCATGAAAACATAACCTTAATAGCGTAGATACAAAGCAGCCAAAACGGCCGAAACTAAACCGTCAACAATTAATTTCATTCAAACAATAAGGAAACCACATCTTTAAATAATTTTTGTTTAGAGCCCGAGATGTTTAATCTTCGAAATTTTCGTTAAACGCTGCTATTTTTTGTAGCAAACATCAATTTGTGCCTAAATACAACTTACAGTGATTATTGTAGATTACGCAGCAGAATATTTTTTAACTAAATGGTCGTGAAATTGCACTCAATGCAATGCAAGCCGTAATTAGAAAGGAAACAAACAGCCTAGGCCGTGGTTTACATCCATCCATGTTTACATCAAGTGTGCCATTTCGAGTGGCCTCAGTCGCAAGCCATACAGCCAACAGCCACCGTGTCATAGCACATGCACTAAGGAAACGGACCGGTGCAGTGCATAATTATTTATGCACTTCAAAGTTATAATTTAAATTTACGCAACACGAGAGGCGGATCAGTTTAAAACAAATGTAATGCTGCTGGCACTGACATTTTTGCAAGTGAAGTTGTGTGTCGATCACGTAATGACCATGGCCATATTGCGACCACGTTCCGAGATGCGGTATTCAGACGAAATCAGTACGCACTTACGGAAACTACGTCAATTTACTTGATATTCGATTCGAATTCGTGAATATTTCAACATATTCGCTTCGAATTCGCTTCGAAATGAAATTTTCATATTCGCCCACCCCTAGGCAACGCATGAATCAAAATTCACGTGGATCACTTTTCGAACTCCTGGAGTTGAAATCTTTCACTGCCCAGCGTAACCCGTGTAAGTTCATAAACTTCTTGTGGTTTTTTTTATACTTGCGTATTTTGATTTATTAACAATTGGTTTTCATTTTAACGAAATTTATGTAGGAATGGATAAACAAACTGTACTCAGTTGCAAACACGTAATTAAAACTGTAATTGTTTTATATTTGATTACTTCACAGAGTGAATAATACGGAACAGCCGCTCCTCTTTTGTTTGATCAATCATAAGACATCTTATTGGTGGAGCGTTATTCATTTCAGCTAATCACAAGTAAGCTGGCAGTGCGGTTTGTTTTATTTGTGCTAGAAAGCCATTTTTGTTTTGTTTACCTTACATTTTGCCATGCTGTAGTGAGTGAAAATGGTGCCGTAAGAAGCTAATGAAGATCATGGAATATATACTGCATTTTTTGGCTTATAGTATGACCCGGCATATAAGACAAGTCATGGTTTTGAAGGTACAAAATCTTGAAAAAAAGTCTATTACTAATTTTGAAATTTCCGACAGAAAAATATTTTTTTCCTTTGCCAGAAGCATTAAGAATTTAGTTTCAATATTTTCAATGCCTTTATTACCGTCATATAAACATCATAACTCATAAGTATACACATAAACAAATAACATTGGCAACTTCTGCCCTCCGGGCGCCCATGAGCCAAGGAAATGCATGGCATGGCAGTGGCCGACTTGCCGGCAGGTGTGCGCGACTTGGCAACGCCGAACTGAGGCACGCTGTGTGCTACGTGGCAACGGCGGGCTACAACAGCTGATTGCAAGGTCATTGCATTCCTGTGCGCTGTTGTCTGCCAGCCTAGCACTAGACGTTAGACACACGAATGTGTGGTACGGTACCTAGGTCCTCATTTTTTCTGCCCAAGAGTTGTGCATTTGCTAGACAAAGGATGTAAGCATGCAGACCTAGATCCTCGTTTTCTTTGCCCGAGAGTTGTAGGCTGGCGAGTCAAAGTATCTCGGTACGCGCTCCAGCTGCATCGATCACCGCTTCACTGCGAGGAAGTGTCCTTTTTTTTATGAAAAATGCTTATCAAAATTTTGTACGGTAAATTTTATTTAAAAAAACGGGGCACTCGTTTTTTATTTGTGACGAAAAACACAATTCCTTGCAGCTTAGCTTTCAAACAATTTTTGGTTACCAAAAATTTTTGCACCTTCACATGAGACGAGTAACAGTTTCTGAAGGTCAAAAATATGTAAAAAAAAGTTGTCTTATGTGCCGGCAAATACGGTAAATTATTGAATGTTACGCTTAATAAACACATGCCTATTGTTTTTGGCAGTCTGTTTTATAGTAGCAGAGAGACAAACCAAGGTAAACTGTACTGTTACTATTCCGATCTGATGTATTGTGTCAATAACCCAAAATATTGCTTGTTTATATAAACGTTCAGTTCTTAAGACAACTCGAAATTACGACAATTCTTTGTGCTGTTATTTAACTCTCGTAATAACGGGATTTCAATGTATTTTCAAAGAATGACATGTGCCGTAGTTAACCCATGTACCACTCACCTCCTTGTATGACCTTCACCCCATATTATCAACATATTTTCTAGAAAAAAATTTTTTTTTTTCACAATTTTGTTTGAATTTAATTTTTGTGTAGAAAACGTAATGAAGTTATACCCCAAAAGTATACACCTGCATCCCTTATTGTTAATATGTTCGAATGAAAACATAATTTTTTTATTATTTTTGAATTGAATTTAAATTTGCATCAAAACGTAATTAAATTATACCCCAGAAGTAGTATAAATACTGCGTAGCACCACGTGCAGAATGTTGGAACAAAGATGGCAATGGTTGGCTGCGCGGAACATGGGCGAACGATCCATTGCAATCAATCTCGCGCTTGCTATTAGTTCACTTTACTTTCTGAACACACACTAACTTCACGCAGGAAATTTTCTTAAAGACAAGTGTAGAAGTTTTTCTACTCGGTTTAACTTGTATTTGGTAAATGCCTAGTGTGTGTTTACCTCGTCCTGATTACAATACAGCCCAGATTTAACGAACTCGGGAATAACGAAAACAGCGATTTAACGAATGGATTTTCAGGAACCTTCAAAATATAACAAAAAAATGTATTAAATAACTAAGTGACTTTGATAAAATGGAATTTTAATTGTAATTTATGTCTTTTAAAAGTACTAGCATCGACCGCAGTATATTCTTATTTCTCAGTAGAAAAGCTTAAACCATCCGTCAAGAAACAAAAAGAAATTTGTTGGAAACTTTGGCCGCAGGAATGATTTTGAGATACACACGTGCGGACGCCACCAAGCAAGCACCGCTATGTTGCATAACAAGTGCGCGCCTAGATCCTCATCCTTGCGGCTAGCGAGTGAACGAGCATTTAGGTACCCAGTCTCCGCTGCGTGGCGGTGGACAAGCAAGAATCAATTCATGGATAGTGCTTCACGTTTCCGTTAGAATGCGCTGCACGGCAGCCTGCTCTCTGGATTAATTCTATTACCAATAGAAGTCAGTGGTGTGCAGCGTGATTATTGTGTCCCATGATAAAACAAGCGAGTTAATAAAAATGTACGTAATTTTATTCATGCAGACTTTTTACAACAAATTTATTACCGTAAACTTAAATAATTTGTTTCTCAGATGCTAAAAAAAAGCTAGAGTGGAAAGTATTTTTAGCTAGCAAACCAAGGAGTTTGTTTCACGAGCTCGGCTGCATTCAAGCCATAATGGCTGCCGCAGCGCGTATTTAATTACAGCATTATTTTACCGTTGTCTCGCAAACTTTTATTACAGTTTTCCTTGCAGTTTTATTTTGTTACAATTTTTCGTGGGAATTTCCTTAATTTTGTTGGTGGGACGGGCGGGAGATAGACGAAAAGATTGACTGCTCGGCTGTGTTAGTCATCACGCCTCACGCGTTGATGGCGCGCACAAGGACGGCCTAACTCACAATGCGCACGTTCGCTGAGCGTTGCACTAAAAGTTTTTAAAAGTTTTTTCGCCAATTTTTTTTCTTTTCACGGTTGTGGCTTACCTGTTGACGGTAAATGTGTTTTGTTATTGTTTTGAGCCAATACACTGTTTAAAAATTTCCTTAATTCCGACGAAACATGGCCTAGGATTTAACCATTTTTTTGTTGAAGGAGGGGGGGTGAAGTCGGATTTAACGAAACATCGATTTAGAGTAAACATTTTCGGGTCCCATGGCATTTCGTTAAATCGGGATTCTACTGTACATTAAACTTACGATAATAATAATAATAATAATTGTAATTTGTGGAAATATCATGTATAGATCCTACCTCCGAAATATTATGTAAAAGTATTGAAGACAAAAACATAAATGACCGTAGTAATTTTTTGCTGTTTCGCTGAATAATTTATATCCACTACTATCCGAATTTTTCACGTTTTCTTTCAGGAACATATAACTTCCAGAGTAGTTTTAAGGACGTATTAGAATACTTATATAAGACGTGAATAACTTTTGTTTTGCACCAAGTCAAGATTACTTTAACTTTCTGTCATACTTCTGACGATGTGCGTATGACTGCAATGGGCGGTAGGCAGCAAGCATGCTGGATTTTCGCCGGATGACGTCACTGCTGGCGCCATGCTGAAGTCAAACATTTCGGCGGGCTTTTTAAATTACGTTACTTTTTTCGCCGACTACACTTGAATCAACGCATAGAAATTAAAAGGAAATAGAGATTATTTCTTAAAAATACCTGCGGAATTTAATTAAAACCTTTAAAAAAATGTTGCATGTTCTCCATTCTTTTTGTCGGAACCGTGGAAAATTGAAAAAAATTTGCTTCAAAAAATCTATAAAATATTCCAAGAAAGTAGCAGGAAAAAGTGTTGTATTTATTATGGCTGCAAATCGTTGCAGTTCTTTTCTTGAAACCTTTACTGCCTCACTCTTGAGTGTTCTAAAAATAACATTGCTGCCCCTACCTCCTGTGTGACACGATGGCCAGCTGGGGCAGTTCGCTCGCCTTTTTTTTATCACGTGCCCGCTGTAACTTTTTGCCACTGTGACTTCTCATGCCCTTGGATATGGTAGTAATCATTAGTTTAACGGTTTTACAGAGGACAACATAATTTTACGGATTTTGGGACGTTCGACATTTATGTGTGTACATTAATGCCATTATTTACAAATGAATAGTGGACAAATTTGTTTTGTGCAAGCGTACCAACATGAAACGTGTTTTACGGTGTTGTTTCGCTTTGCTATTGTGCATAAACACTCGTAAAATTTGTTTTTAATGTGCATTCAGCAGTTGGTCATAGTGAATACTATAGGAACCAATAACAAAATTCGGTATGTGTTTTGTTCCCGGTTTCCTATTGGCGTATTTTATTGCTAACAGCCAATCCGTGAATTTCTTGTATGGGCTGTTACAAGATGGCGATGTGCGTGTTGTTGGGCATTTTTAAATGACTAGTATGTTGTTTCTTGTCCAATTCCGCGCTTTTCTGTGTGCTTGGAAGCTATATTTTTTTTACTTTGAAACTAAAAATATTTTTCCGCTGTTGTAATAAATATGACGTTCAACTACCGTGTGATGTGACAAAATTTTGAAGTTAGAAAATGCACCGCGTGTGTGTTTATACCGTTGCGAACTTGAAAGAAAAATTATTTGCTCTTATTGTGAAGCATACGTACAATAATATTTTATATGATATCTAACGGTTCATAATTACTACTAGCGTAATTTTTGTGCGGCATTTATTAGTAATTTATGGAAGTTGGTATGAAGCACCTAACTGTAACTACTATTTGAGGTTACAGGCCTACGTGGAAATCGCAAAATAAACATGAATTTTCGTAAGTAACTTTGAAGGCGTAGCTAGAGTTAAATATTACCTTACAGTATTTCGTAACTCAAAACACAATCCAGTTTGGTACTGGGCTATTTCATGCCACATAAAATAAACAAAACTAGTTGAGATTTATATCAAACTTTGTGAAACAATTTATATTTGTAACCGTGCTTACAGGTTGTTTAAAGATGCAAGTGTACATTTTGAATTATAAAAGAATGATGGATTTTCAAAGAATTAAGTGAACAGGAAATTGTTCAAAGTATAACTT
>PNEQ01001453.1:51964-131241 GCA_003012365.1 Medauroidea extradentata | reverse complement strand
CATAGTTTTAGCATTATGACCTATCAAAGTCACAAAATGGCAGTTGCGGTGTAGCCAAAATAATAAAAAATAATTAACTTGCAGAAACAAGATAATTCATATTGATTCTTAATGATGTGAGCTACTTCAAGACACTTTTGTGAACACAAAGCGATAACTTTTTGTATTTTTAAAAAATTGATGAAAATGAGTAAATTTTGGCATAACTTTGACTTTTGGCTACTACTGAAATTTTCAAAACTAACTTTTGTCAACCATGTCATAAAATGCATTGATACACTAACTATCAGTTCCTGTAATTTTGAATTTATTCGTTAATTACTTTTTTTTATTTTGGCTACACCGCAATGGCCATTTTGAGACTTTGATGAGTGATTACGCAAAAACTATGGGGCCTAAAATTTTTTTATTGGGGGAAATGACATGTTATCTGATGTGCAAAAGTTGAACAGTGTTTGGCACAAATATAAAATTTTGAATTTTTACGGGTCCAACGCCCTTAAGTGAGTCGTAAATCGTGATACGTTGATTAATTGTAAATAATTCATTGCTAATGTGTAGTGAATACGAGTGGCGTTAGTACAACTATACTGCAATAAATTTAATTAGGTCTAGATTTAAGTTCAATGTTCAACGAGATACGGTGTGATGTGTGTAGACAGCAAGTCTCACGAAAGACTTAAAACTAAAATGGTAGCCCTCCCGTTTTATGAAATAAAGAGAATCCCAACAGAATCACTCTTAAATATTAAGCACGTATGTGGAAACAAATAGCCTAGGCAAGAAAGATGTGATGTTGAAACACCCGATCCAAGCAAGGAAAATAGAGAGGTAATGTCACTGTTCTAAGCAAACAGGTACTTGCAAAACATATTCGCTATTTATTTACATTATCATTTGCATAAAAGCAAAGTTTTTAACAGAACAAATAACCTAGTCACAAATGCAACTCAATTCTCTCGTTGTGTGCCACGGAAAAATATCCTCAAAATATATTCCGGGGAAAGGATAAATCGTTGCCCATTATTAATTGCTTCTTAAGTAAAAAACATTTCAGTTTCGTACTTCTTCTGTACTTCGTAACTATGAAAAGCTGAAATCGTGAAATGTGTACACAAAAACGTAAATAATTCAAGTTCATAGAACACTGGATATAGATAAAGATATCCAACTTTTATGTTAATTCACTTTCACACACCCAAAAATTGTCCAATGCGCATGCGCGAAGGGCGCAGATATACTTGCGTCGAGCCATTTGCCAGTCGCAGATTTTCAGGCACTTTGCGCCATTACGTGACCACTTGCACCTAGTATATAAAATACCAAAGCAACACAGCGCAGGTGCAAATTTTGCGCTGCACCTCTCAAAAGCGATATTTAATCGTCCCCCTGTTTAAGAAACTAATTTATTGTGTAAAATAAACAATATAGCGAAATGCAATTATAGACGAGATGTCTCAAAAATGGCTCCAAATAAAAGCACTTAGTTGAAAGTTGCTATACTAGTGTATTTGCGCGCTAATATATGTATGGCCAAGAGATAGCGGCACGAGAGCTTTATTAAATTTTTCATTTGTATCGGCAGTAAAAGTTCATTTACACAAAGCTATAATTTACGAAACACATTTCATATTTAAGGGAAATTAACATAATACGGTTCTATCTCCTTTGTATTTGAGTCGAGTCACTGCATTTGTCTCCAGAAAATTCCAAGGGTAGTGTCGGGTTCCCTCAGAATACCCTCAACTTTCACTCCACTCACACTCCACTTACGACTATGCAATGAAAAATACTCACATATCACTCCAACTTCCTCTAGTGTCACTCGAAACGACTCTGCAATCGGGCCTATAAGTGCACTGTCGGTTCGTCAACTTCTTACTTCGGCAAAGTTCGGGTTATCGACGTCCATCTCCAGCACCCTCAACTGGACAAAAATAAATTACTAAAATGTTTGCAAAAAAATTACATTAAAAATAACTTTTGGTCTGTTTATTAATTTTGTAAATTAAATAATTTAATATATTAGTCAGTAAGAATGTAACTCGCTGCTGTTGGGATTCTTATTAAGTAAAATAAAAAATATTTGGACGGTGTTATGCATCAACCAGTTACGAGCCAATTATTAGTTGTAAATAAAAACGTGTTTAAAGGTTCTCAACTTCGAACAATTCTTACGATAAGTAGAAATATTTTAGTCTTATAATGGAAATATTCGGAACACGTTACAGGACCAAAATACATTTTAAGACGGTTTTAAAACTGAAAACTTTTACACCTGTATTACTTAACAATATTGATTGGCCCATAGCTGGTTGATGCATAACGCCGTCCAATTTTTGAGGCCCAAATCGACAAACACAGATTTACACCTAGCCAGACCTGGGAATCGAACCCAGAACCCCCCGCACCAAAGCCGGCAGCTTAACCACCATTTGACCACTTATCACTTGGAAATATGTGAATTCATAATGATCTACTACCTAACATGTTACTTGAATTGCATAAAATACTTAGAATTTGCACAGTTTTACTCGTCGAATATAACTTAAGATACAGTAAAATTAATTGCATACACCGGGAAAATATTGTGATACTTAAGTTAAAATGTGCATGTAGTAATTTGCTCTTTTACAGGCATTACAGTAACATAAAAATACAACTTAAAAACAATTCGGTCATTGCTTTGTAATATTAAAATGTATTCTACAATAATAAGCTTAATAAAAAAAAGACAAACTTTGAGAAAATTTTATAACCACTTCGGGGTTACGAAGCCAAAACGCTAACCACACACCTAACTTTTTTTTATGATTGGTGCAGTGGCAAGGCGGTGGCTGCCACATCATCACTGCACCGTACACTCCCCCCTTTTATGTGACTAATTTATGCAACCCCGAGTAAATGTCGTGAGACAATTGTAGAGAGACAATTTGTTGAGTTAAATCGGACAAACACAAATTTGACACCCAGCCAGGCCTGGGAATCGAGCTCAGAACCCCTCGTATCTGAGCCGGTCGCTCAACAAAATGAGCTACGGGGGGTTGGCCCCAACTGTGCACATGCTGTTTAGAGACTGAAATAGTTATACTTAAGAAATGTAACAGAGTATTTATGTTAAAAATTTTTTATTTGTGTATGCATTATGTAGGTATTTAATTACGTTTAATAAGTGCGGATGTGAAACATACTGTGCATATAATATACACACGCATCAAGCCACCCTCCTCGTCCGCAATGTGGCCCTGAGTTAATAACTCTTTGCCGCATTTCAAACTATGGCTCTAACGAAACACTAATGTTATTACGTCAAGCACGACGTTTAGAGAGCAGAGATTCATAAATAATTGTGCAGAAATATAGGAAATGTAAACTTCGCATTTTCGTCCGCCATGTTTGTTAACTAGAATTCCCGATCGTGAAATAGCTCTTGACAGCACATAGCACTCGAGAACTCCCGATCGGGATGAAACGAGAATCGAGAGTAACCGAGACACTACATGTAACTTAGAATAACTGAAACCTGAAAATGTCCAATAATCGTTTTTTCACGATCGGGAACTGAATCTTGACAAACTCAAAATCGGCCCCCAGTACATGCCTTTTCGACGAATGAACTGTTTGTGAGAAGCTTGTGGCGAGTACATTCGGTGCGAGGTGAACTTTTGAATCCCGCGCGCCTTGTGGTCGGGGTTCGGGTGCCTTCGTGCCCGGTCGGAGACTGTCGTGCCTCTCTCCCACCCTTCTAACTTCTCCTAACCTTCCTCTACCCCCCTACCTTGGCAGTGTGGTCGTCGGCATCCCAGCTGACGTGTGTTACTCTTCGTCCAGCCTTCCGACAACTAGCCTTTGCTTCAGTGAGTTTTAAGTATACATTAATATTTTCCGTGCGTTCGCTCGTGCTGAGGCTTCTCCCCAGTCCGCATTTGATTGCACTGTTGTTAGTTTGGAATGAAATGTTGTGGTTGTCGAGAGGCCGACAAGTGTATACATGGATCATTTGAACATTTAAATTTTCATTGCGTGAGTCGCTCACCTGTATCTATAATTTTGTATATCAAATTTGTAATAATAGTGTTGTTTTCAGACTTTAATTGTATGTGCCTTCGCTTTGGTTGGTAGTTTGTGCTCCCTTGCTCACGAGCCCGTGTTCCCTTCGTACCTTGAAGCGATACAATTTAACTGCGCGACTATGCTTGTGTTCGAGTCCCGAGTTTGGGTTTGCATTCCCTACCACTGGTTTCGCTTAGTTTGTTTGCTATGGTACACAATGCAGGTGTTGGCGACTTCATATTATGTTACACATTTCTTGAATTACGTGATTATTTGCGTTATTCTGGCATATTTTTCGTCGAGTCCGAAGATGTGACAGCGCTTCGCATACGGGACCATACATATGCTAATTCTGTTCGCTCTGTCTGTTCAATGGGTGTGTTGGATGGTCCGATGACGGCGGCGCAGAAGATTCTAATTACGCGATTTAATAGGGTGTTCCACATGTCCAGGTTAAGGCAGTGCTGCACTTTTTAGTCGCAGTAGACACTATTATTATAATTTTTCTATTTCGAACGAGGCTTTGTTCCTGATGTGTTTGTCTTCGCATGTGACGGGAAGTCCTGCGTCGACATTGGATGATGCTATGCGTTCTATTGAGACTATGTCACCTTGAATGCTCGTTTGTTGGAGATAGCTCCTTCTTCTGGAGTATGGTCACAGATGAAGAGATGTTTTGTTGATAGGTTTCAACGTCCTGATGAGACAGTGGTAGATTTTGTGCAAGACGTGCGGCATTATGGCCGCGCGATGAACGTCACTCGTTGTGAGGACAAGTTTGTCAGAAACATTGTAGGTCACATAAGCCCTGAGGTGCGTTGTCATCGATTTCGTAGGCCTCCACCTCGCACATTTGAGGATCTGCGTGTTTTGGTGTGGAAATAAGAAAATGCCGAGTTTGGAGGTTAACGTCGACGAGTCGGTCGGATTGACAGCGTGCATCGCTAACGGCGGCGTTGTTCGGTGTAAGCGTTTTGTAAACTTGCTCTTAAAGATTGTACGTTTTTCCTGGACGTTTGTGTTTTGCGTAATGGACATTTTGGTGGCGGATGTCATCTTGGATCTGAATTTCTTGGGGCATGTATGTGCTGTTGTGGATGTGTTTGCGCGTCAATTGCATTCCGCCTTTGCCCCGTCGACTCCATGTCCTTTGCTTTTCCGAGTGAAAACGGCCGATGTCCAGCTTGGCTGTGTCGCCGTGGTTGGCGCAACGAAGGAACAAGCGGTGCGGGCCCTGTTGTCAGAATTTGAGGACGTGATTACACAGTGCATGGGATGTTGTGAAGTTATGCCGTACAAATTTGGAGTGACTGATGACATTCCTGTGCGAGTTCCGCATTACAGATATAGTCCTCCGAAGTTGGAGATTATGCGAGGCATCGTCGATAAGCTTTTAGCTGACGACATCATATCTCCATCAACGTCTGATTACGCTTGTTCGGCTTTCCTTGTGGGAAAAGGCGAGGGTCGTGGCTTCCAACTTGTCCTCGACAACGGAAGTGAATAAGAAAATCCATTTGGACCCGTTTCCCACCCCAAAGGTTGATTCCACCCTTCATTATCGATCTTGATGCCAGCTTCCACCAGTGTTTGCTTCATTCTGACTGTTGTCAGTATACTGCATTTTGTACCCCTTGGACTCAGTACAAGTTCAATAGGATTCCCATGGGAGAGTGCTTTGGCACCCAGGCCTTATCCCACGTCCTTGATCACATGTTATCTGACGTGAAATTTAAATTAGTCTATAATTACATTGATGGCATTATCATTTAAGCAATTCCTTTGAGGAACACTTCGGGCATTTGCTTGAGGTTCCGGGATGCTTGAGGCCTGCAGGTCTCACTGTTAACCCATCCAAGGTCACTTGGGCTTTATCGTCGGTTATTTTTTTTTGGTTATATGTGGTGTCTGACGGTCTTTCGATCATGGACCCTAGTCGAGTTAGTCGGATTGTTAATTTTCTGCGGCTTAAGTCCGTGAAAGGGGTGTCCAGATTTATTGGCCTGATGGGTTAGTACGCGCAGTTTGTTCCACATTTTGCGGAATTAACGGCACCTTTGAACTTGCTGAATGCTAACACGTTACATTTGTCTGGGGAGAGGCTCAGGAGAAGAGCTTTAAGGCATTAAAGGCTAGTTTGGTTTCTGTGCCCGCTTTGCATTTGGGAGATTTTGTTCTTCGCTTTGTTTTGCAAGTCGATGATTCTAGAGTCATGCTTGGAGCCTTCTTAGGGCAGTGGTGTGATGGCAGGATGGTACCGGTAGCCTTTGCTAGTCGTGCGTTGTCCAAGGGAGAGCAAAAACTCAGTGCTTTCGAGAAGGAGGCTCTTACGTGTGTGTGGGGCACCAGTAAATACGATTCCTTTTTTAGTGTGATCAAGTTCGATCTTTGGACGGACAGTCAGGCCATGTCTTGGCTGTTAATTCATTCCAGCGATTTAAATAAGTTGGGTCGTTGGGCCTTTCGGCTATTGAACTATCAGTTTGTTGTAAAGCATATCTCTGGAGAGAGTAACGTGGTAGAGGAAGCACTGTCGCGTATGTACTCCCCAGAGGATTATGTTTGCGATCCCGATGAACTTACAGGATTGTGTTACTCGTTCACTATACAGAGTGTTTTTTACTCCTGCTTACAGCACGTACAGGATGAGGATCCTAAGTGCAGGGACATTGTCCAGAAGGTGGCACAGGGAGATGCTCTTTCCATTCGTGTGTTAGATGGATTCGTGCATTATATTGGGTGTTGAGGACATTTGCCGCATCTTGTCGTGCCGTCTATCTTCAGTAACGAACTTTTGACCTATTATCACGCATCGCCCTTTGGCAGTCATCTTGGTCGTGCTGGGACTCTCTGCAAGTTGAGTCATCGTTTCTATTGGCAAGGCATGTACAAGGATGTGCGCTAGTGTGACCTATGTTCCCGGGCTAAAGCAGCCGAGAACTCTCGGGTCGGGCTTTATTCTGTGGATCAGGTTGAGAACGACTGAGAAACCTTGCACTGCGATGTGTTTGGCCCCTTAGTGCATTCGTCCCGAGGTAATCTGTATATTTTGATAGTCCTGGATGTGTGTAGTAAGTTCGTTGTGTGATGGCACTTAGGAATGTGAAGAGTTTGACAATAGTGTGCTCTTTGACGAAGTGGTTGTGGGTTTCTTTGGGTCCCTTGGTGAACCTGGTTACGGATAATGCTCCGTACTTCACCTCGGTGGGTTTCAACGATATGTGCTTCAGGTAGTCCGCCACTATACTTCCAGTCCCTATTTCCCTTGTGGAAATCAGGTTGAAAGGTTCAATCATAACCTGATAGCTACCTTGTCAGCTCTGTATCACGCCAATCAGAAAGATTGGGTTGATGATTTGGAGATAATTAACCTTGGATTCAATTCGACCCCTCATGGGCCTTCCAAGTTTTCGCACACACATGTTCTTTTGGGGCGTGATGTATTACACCCCCTATTGAATGTTTGGGGTGTGCCTTCTCCCACCCTCCCTCTTTCTGATGTGGAATGTGAGTAGTTGTGTGCACGTGCTTTGGGAAACTTGTATGAGGCTCGAAGTCGCCTTCAGGCCCGTGTCCATGCCACGCGAGTTCCCTCAGACTTTGAGGCAGGCCAGCTCGTGTTCTGTAAATCTTTTGCTCTGCCTTCGAAGGCCTGTAACCTTGGTAGTAAATTGCTGTTGCGATTCTCGGGTCCGTTTCGCATTTCCCGCCTCCTCGGCCCCAACACCGTGAGGCTTGTGGACCCTCTCTTCGGGCGTTCCGTACGGAAGGCTCATGTGAGTCATCTCAAACATGCTCCGATTCTGATCAGTAATTTTGAGTGTTCGCAGGTGTCTACATCCTAGGGATAAGAGAACTTCGGGCCTGAAGCCGTCTTCCTTCAGTTGCTGGATCTCAAGATCGTCCGAGGGCTGGGACGAGGGTCATTGTGTAGTGTTGTCTTTGTTGTGTGTTGGTGTAGTGTGTGCTTGTGTATTTGTGGTTTTGTTGTTGTGTATAGGTGTGTGGGATGGATATGTGTTTGTAGTGCCTTATTGTTTGTGTATGTTTCCTGGACAGGTTCCGCTTGTTCTCCTATCCCGAATTTGACTTGACTGTTTACAAAGGCCTTACTTTGACTTGGGTATTAGTGTGTGCACTTAAGCGATATCACAAGGTTAAGCCAGCTTACATTTAGTATTGTTTTTTCTGTTATTGTTATTGTGTCTTCCATTATTCATGTACCCGAGGGATTTGTGATTGTCTATATCACTATGATTTATTGTTTTAAGTATGCATTTTGTATTCAGTTGCATTTGTGCTGAGGTATACTTTAACTTGGTGTGTTTATCATGTTCAAATCTTATTGTTTTAGCCGTTTGTATGAGGCATAAAATTCAAGAATATTATGTGTTTTAATATAACCACATCTGGATTTTGTATATTATACATTTAAGGATTTGAGTGTTCTCAGCATACTGTTGTGAATTTTATGTAATGACTTGGGTGTTGTTTTTAACGAGCTCCTTGATTTTCAGGAAATAAATTTGTGGACGAAGGAATTAAACGTTGTTTATTTGTTTTCATGGTCATCACGTTCTGGAGGGTCGTCCTATGGCCTTTAGCGCGCAATCCCTGTCCATCTCCCTTACCTGGCGGAGGTCTCTCTGGACCAGGCGGCACTGTCTACGCCATGTTCCTGATTGATGTATGAAGACCCAGACCCCGCAGAAGGATGCACCGAGTGCTCGCATGTTTTCTGTGGGCTGTCTTCATCCCCCTTCACTCCCACAATATGTAAGGGCGTGGGTTGTACTGGTGCTGTGACCAGTACATGACTTTTCAACAAATGAACTGTTTGTGAAAAGCTTGTGTTGAGGAAATTCGGTGCGAGATGGACTTTTGAATCCTGCGAGCCTCGTGGTTGGGGTTTGGGCGCCTTCGTGCCCGGTCGGAGACTGTCGTGCCTCCCTCCCACCCTTCTACCTTCTCCTAACCTTCCTCTGCCCCCCTACCTCGGCCATGTGGTCGGCTTACCAGCTGGCTTGTGTTACTCTTCGTCCAGCCTTCGGAGCATCTACATCGCCAGCCTCCCGAAAACTAGCCTTTGCTTCTGTGAGTTTTAAGAATATTTTAATATGTTTCTTTGCATTTGCTTGTGCTGAGGCTTCTCCCCAGTACAGTAAGTCGCGTGTTGTCCGCTTGAAGATGGTTTATTGAGTAATGTTACCTGTCTAACAAAAAAAGGTAAAAAGGTCCCAATGTTTCAACACTCTAGGACTCGTGTTTTCTTTCAAATCACAGAATAGCCAAGGAATTAACATGTTACCTTATTGATGTAATGTCTTGCATTAATTGTTAACCTCTTTGAGCTACCCCCATTAGGACAGGGCAAGTAAAAAGAAGTCTTGTACTGTAATATTTATATGATTATTATCGATTGCCACATACCTCAAAACTGATGTACTAGTGGTACATTTAGCAACACAAGTTTTGCAACACTTAGTTGTCTAAAATTAGGAATTATTTAGTATTTCACATCTAACAGTCTGTACACCAGTATCCAATACACAAACCATATAAAAATTACACATTATGCAATTACATATTGTGAAAAATTATAGGGCCCCGACACCCCATTCGTAAATTTAACAACAAAGAAGTGCATAAATTTGTTAGGTTTTCTATGTGGATCGTAAATAGAAATATACATGGCAAACAAAAATTAATGCCTTAAGTTTTCACCCTACAACTAATACTCCTTACTACTAAATAACACTTGTTGGTATCTACAGAATTAGAACTTTTCAGAACAGAAACACTTTCATTTACCTTTCTTGAATATGGTGTCATATACAGCAAAAAAAAAAAAAAAAAAAAAAAAAAAAACATGACTTTCTGGTAAAATTGTACATTAGGTTACATTTTGTGGAATGAAACACATTTGTTTGGATATTTGCGTTTTAAAGGTTTCGGTGGGGTTTCTACGTATCCCTTCTCATGTGATGGGTTTTCAGCCAAACCCACCCTTGTTTTTTTTTGCACATCATCATTTACAAATGCTCCCAAGTTTTGTGTTCTGCACCTACGATACACAGCATTTAGCATAGGCAATAATGCATTCATGTGTATTTTGTTGTGTTCCTTGAATTCTCGATGGTGAACATTCAATGTTACCTACAGGTTTCCAACTCATGATACTATAATTAATCATTTTTTCTGGAACTATACTGCTGTAGCTTCATTTGTGATTTGAAAGTAAACTATGAGTGTGACTGTTGCAACACGAGGACCTCTTTTGTCAGACAGGTAACATTACTCAATGAACCATCATCAGATTTTCTAAAATGCTGACAGTAAAAAAGTTGTATGCGATTAGAGGGTAGACACTCCTGCTATTTCATAAGGGTGGAAGGTATCAACCAACATTTGCTGCTGGTTTGCAGATCCCAATAACATAAGGCAATGCTGAAAATACTGTATACTTACATCAATTAGCTTATGATACTTGAGTCCCTTTAGAAATGTGCCTCCATTTCATTACAATTGAGTCAGTGTATCAAAGACTTGCATACTCATTCAAAAACACCTAGTGTATCTTGAATTTTTTCGCAGGCGGTCATTACCCTAACTAGCAAATCTTCCTGTGACTCGATAGGTGTGTCATACACCAGAGCCTTGATGAACCCCCACTGGAAAAAGTCGAGTGGATTAAGGTCTGGAGAGCGTGCTGGCTACACAATAGGCCCACCTCTTTCAATCCACTGTGCTGGAAATGCAGCGTTAAGATGATCACATACAGCTCATGTGTAATGTGGAGGGGCACCATTGTGTTGAAACCACACATGTTGCTGAACCATACGTGGCACATGCTCGAGGAACTCTGGCAATGTGAATTGCAGGAATTGGCTGTACTTGTGTCCATTCAATCGGTGTGGCATCAAGTAGGGTTCAATGAGATGGTTGCCAAATTTACCCGCCCAGATGTTCACAGAGAATCGTTGTTGGTTTGCTACTATGGCAGTTGCATGAGGATTGATGTTGTCCCAAATGTGACTAGCTTTTGCACGTGGTAGGCATGTAGCAGGTGCTCATGCATAACACGCCATACAATTGAATGTGACATGCCCACTCCACACGCAACGGTGCGGGTACTTGTTGACGGGTTTTCCTCCACAAGGGTTGAGAACTTCATCCACATTTGGTGTATGTACATTCTTTGGGTGACCAGAGCCATCTCGCACATTAAATGGTCCTATTTCAAGGAGTCTCTGGGTAACACTGCTGAAGGTCTTATGATGTGGTTGTCTCCACGCATGGAATTTCTCATGATACATTGTGCAGCAGCATTACCTTTCATTTCACTGTACAGCAGAACCATCTCTGTCAATTTGGCGTTGGTGTACGTTGTCATGTCGACATGTAGCATGATACATGGAAACAGTGAAGTGTGGGTTTATAGTCTACTACAGTCCTCTCCCATGTTCAGGAAGGGAAATTAAACCACTGATAATGGGTTGAGGGTTTTGGGGGAGGGGGAACCATGACATACACCTATGTTATTAGCAACCACACTACACTATGCAACTTACGATTCCTCGTTGCCACAAACCAAGTGCCCACACGCAACAGTGGTGTGGCAAGTAGTCGGTCATTCCTGGATGCATACTTGGTAGGCAATAGACCTTCTCTGTGAAATCAAATATTTAATTATTAGAAAAATTTTGGCTTATAGTGTGTGCCATACCTCTTACTTATAGGGCACAAATTACCAGGCCACATCGCACAGATTTCACATAACCAACCAGGAGGCAGGTAAACATAAAATAATCCACACTTATAGTAATTATTTACGGGTCAACATATATGCAATAAGAAAGCGCCATTTACTCTTAACCACTTTATATCACGTTCAATTAAATATTACAACAAATTTAAAACCCAATTATAATGTACGGTCACAATGCAATATAATTTACTCTTCAAAGAGCACATTTTGACGGACACCATTAATAAAATCAGGTACCACACGCCTTACTCACTCGAAAGTACAGGTATATCTTCGAATACTCCAAATTGATAATAATTAAAACAACAACTGGTTATACACCTATGCTCAATTACCACTCACAATTCCGTAACTTGTTTTTGACAATTTTCAAGCATGCGAATGTCAGTCATTCATTACATCTAACCAGCATAAAAGACCCCTTTCAAACAGCTGAGAAAGAGTTGAAAACTCGGTTTTGAGTCTGACCACGTGTTGCAGTTCCTGCAGAGAACTGGACAAATAACAGTCGCATTAATCCACTACGCTAACCAACAACCTTCACTCCTCTAACCACCGTTGTGAAAGAATACGTTGAAACTTACCTTCAGAGCCGCTAATCAAGCTGCATAACACCACACAGCATCTAGACTACCTAATTACCAAGCTGGGCCCTCGTGCGTATGTGTATTTTCTTTATAACAAGTCCCGAAATGGGGCAAGGCAAGAACAATACTTCCTCTATCACGCACCACATGCCCACGGCTGCCGGAACATGCCACCATTGGAACTAGACTTGATAAATCATAGTCCACTGCTGCAATATTTTTCAACATGAGCACAGAACGGCGCCACTTGGTCCGTAGTCAGAGAACCACCTTCCATCGACGATTGTCAGAAACCAAGTGAGCTCTCCTTCACACGCAGCCTGCCATCTCGGCTTCCCAGCCCCCTCCCTCCCTATTGGCCACCGCCACCATGTTCTCCCCTGCCGCACATCCCCTCCAAGGCCTTTAGAGTGGCTGGTCCGGCGGTTAAATGGGATCACGCCGAAGCAACGACCGTCCAGAAAGAAAGCGAGAGAGAGAGAGAAAGAGCCCTAATCAATAACTCTACATATTTAACAGCACAAAGCAAGAGCAGTTTTCCAATAAAATCAAGACAAACTCAAACCCAGAAGACTCAACCTAAAAAATAGCCAAAAGTAATCCAAATACAAACACATACACCAAAAATCCCAATAACCCTCCCCTGAAATATTGGTCACCCGCTCAAATGAGCATCATATTGCTTCATGGTGTCTGTGAATTTATTACATCTGCTTTCAACTTCCCTCGTGCTTTCTCAGTTTTTAGATGAAATTAGAGTTATTTTTGCAATCGTTTTATGCCATACTTTGAAACTGCTGTAATTTTGGTTTGCAGTAAATCACGTAATCTGCAAGTTTCCAAGACAGACGTTCTAAATCGCAAGTGCGAGTATCCTATTTTGAATAACGTATAGTAGTTTCTGTATGTAACTGAAGTATTAGGACGATTGGTTTTGAAAACTACATACTTTCAATTGATACTTAAATCAGGACTCAAGATGCTATTTTTTGAGTTCAATCAAATGTAGTGGCTTTCCTCACATGGCAATGATTCTGTATGTTGTCTAATGCTATCCTTCATCTCATTCATTACAGGGATTGTCACATGTGCACAATTTTGTTCCTAGGTAGACTAATCCTGCTTATTTTTGTCAATTAAGCCACTGACAAACTTATTTCCCACTGCAAATGGAAAGTTGTATTGTATACTTTTACAAATTTACCTTTTACATCTGTGTGGTGTACTTAGTATCAGGCTAAAAGAAGACCCAAAATTAAGCACAACATAATTGTTAAACCAGGGGTGGAAAAATAAAAAAAAATAATTAAAAAAAATTAAAAAGTGAACTTGCAAAACAAAGTAACAAGTAACTCAAAGCTTTGCGTTAGCAGTTTTGCTTCACTGACATTGTAAGAACTATCCTGATAACATTTACCATAGTAGCCAAAACACCTTGACGTTAAAGTCAATAAATATACAGAATAATTTTCTTCTTCAACAAAATTCTAGATCCAGGGACATTGGCCCGAACATGCAGTCTGTTCTACAAAGGTTGAATACAAAAATAAAAAGTCACATTACCTTATGCCGTCCATCGCGTCTGCGTCAACTAGGGCAAGTTTGCTCACCAGTTTCACAAAGACAACAAGAGAACTTGCAGACAGTAAATTTATGCGCACCAAATATTTCTAATAAGTGGATTCAAACATAGAATTAAGAATGCCATTCACCGTTCATCACAGCATAAATTATGACGTAAGAATTCAGCATGCAACCAAATAAAAATACTAACAAATGGTTGACCACAGAAAAGTTAACTTTCGGCTTGATATAACGTTCTAAGTCTGAAATTAGCTCGAAAACGTAGGTCAACAATAAGTATGATGGAAACCTTCAGACGCACTTGACGTGAAAATTTCCACAGGCCCAACCGCTTTTTCAACGCTGATTTCAAACATTGCTACGTTAATTAGCTGCAATATAACAAACCATACGTTCCACATCTTGCGCATTACTTAACTAGCAATATCGTGACACTTAATTTATGTGGCAGACCTCTTCACAAACAAAGTTACAGGCGGTCAAGTGTTTACTCGCACAAACAATTACACCGCTGAAATGGTATATTCTCAGTCGTACGTGGGCTTCTCTGCATAACTTTAATTCTTAAACGGGCCACATGCCCGGACAAGCCCGTAGTTTACCGTAATCGTAGTCTCAATCGTTACACTGCCTTCCTTCAACCAGGCCACATGCCCACATTATGCAACCGTACACAACCAAGGCTAGTAACAGACTCCTCTCTCTTAACGCTCGCCTACCTCCACCTTCCCCTTCCCACCAAACTTGCGCATGCACGCCATGTCACAAAGAACAGGCAACATATTTGCCAAAATAAAACTTGCCAACTACAGTAGTCCCCCGTTTTTGCGTTACCACATTTTAAGTTTTCCTGCTAATTGCACCATTTATTTTTGGGTTCCGTTATATCTCTATTTGTTTATAAATAAAGCATTCCTGCAATTAGCGCCACAACATGTAAATCTCATTTTTCGTTATTTACACTATTGGTTAACATTTATTTTCTAAACATCATAGAGAAATGTATAACGTAGAGAGGAAACTTGATGCATAAACTATACTGTGTTCAACTGTTCACATCATTGATGCGCTAAACACATGCGTTTCGGAAGAAAAACTTTCGACGCCATGTTGTTATCGGTCAGATGATGTGCAGTTCCCGAGATCACGTGACGGCACCACAGTCATCTTTGTTCGATTATTTAAACAAGTTGAGAGCGTTAGGTGCGAAAACATCTAAGGTTATTTTTGTTTCCGTCTCCAACTTTTGTAGGTAAATGTAGCTAAAACGGAGGTTAGTTACTGATTTGTTATTGTTCGTGGGGAGATTTGTTATGCAAAGCGATGCAATTATTTATTCAACATGATTTCAATATAGCGTGCAGTAAAATGTTGGCTGGTAGTAAAAGAAGCGCTTTTTCGATTACCGAGAAGTTAGATATTTTAAAAAAAGTGGGCGAACATACCGGAACATGTGTTTCCCTCGTGGAAAAGTTGGGTATTCCAATTTCTACAATTAATACAATCGTAAAGAATCGTTCGTCGATTGAAGAAAGTGCTGCGACATATGGACCATTTGCACAAAAAAAATTAAAATACTTTCGCGCTTCAAATTATGAACTTGAAGAACTTTTGGAAGAGTGGTTTATCGGGGCTAGGGCATCGAATGTTCCTATAAACGGAGTTTTATTGAGAGAAAAGGCAGAGGTGATCGCTAACAGACTCGGAATTGACCATTTTTGTGCATCGAATGGGTGGATAGACCGAATTAAACAAAGACATAACCTTGTTTATAAGGCTATTTGTGGTGAAAGTTCGAGTGTCGATCCTGCAACTGTGGAAGTGTGGAAAAAAGAACAGCTCCTGCGACATATTGAAGGGTATGAATCCAAAGACATCTTCAACCTCGATGAGACTGGTTTATTTTATTCAGGTCTCCCAAGCAAAACAATGTGTTTAAAAGGTAAAAAGTGTCACAGAGGAAAGCTCAGCAAGCAAAGATTGATGGTTGAACTGATTGCAAATTCTGATGGCAGTGAGAAGTTGCAACCACTAGTGATTGGAAAATACCTGAAACCTAGGTGTTTCAAGAATATCAAGACATTATCTACAAAGTACAAGGCAAACAAAAAGCTTGGATAACTTCCAAAATTTTTGAGCACGAAATGCATGCTCTAGATGCTTAGATGGATGTAAAGAACACAAAAATTGTGCTGTTTGTCGACCAGTGCCCAGCCCATCCTTCATACCTATCACTGAGGAACATAAAGTTGGTTTTTCCCCCAGCCAATTGCACTAGTGAACTGTAACCTTTGGACTCGGGGTATAATTCATACATACCTTCAAGTCACAGTACAGAAAGAGGTTGGTCACAAAAATTTTGTGTCTTATTGACAGTGGAAGAAACCCACAAGACAAGTGTGTTAGATGCCATGCACAACATTTCCTATGCATGGAAGGAGCTCAATCAAAAAACCATTGCCAACTGCTTCAAAAAAGGTGGTTTTCCATGTTCAACAGTTGCCAGCAAAGAGGAAGATGTTGATCTTGTTGATGGAGACGACTGGGAAAAAATTGCATCAGATGTGCCATTCAGTGACTTTGTCAACATTTAACTCCGATGTGTTACCCACTGAAGAGCAGTCTGTCGAAGACATTGTATCTTCTCATGTCATTGAAAGTAAAGACCATGAAGATGAAGAGAATTCTGAAGAAGAGGAAGAAGTGTGTATGCCCTCGAAGCATGAAGCTGTACAAGCAGTTTCGACACTGAGGTCATACTTTTCTGGATTTGACTGTGATAACAGCAGTTTTGATCAGTTGAATTCCCTTGACAAAAATATTGAACACTTTGGTTGCCAGAAGCTGCAGCAACCAAAAATTTCTGATTTTTTTTTTAACCTGAATAATTTAAATGTGTGATTAAGTTATTTGTAGTGCATTTGTAAATAGGCCTTGATTAATATATTCAGTGTTTTTTTTCTTAACATATTTTCCATTTGTCGTGTATACAGTATATATTTTTTAATCAATATGCAAATAAGAAAGTTATTAGACTACTGTGTGTTTACTGTTTACAGGTGTGACAGTGTATATTTTAAAAAAATTGTTTGTATATAGATAAATTAATGTAGTGTTATTAATATACAGCATTTATTGAATTACTGCAACTGAACAACTTTTTAAAACAATTTTTTTTGCATTTACCACTTTTTATACTTTCCTGCTTTTCACACAGTTTTTTGCAGGATCCCTTGAATGGTGTAAAAAGGGTTCTACTGTAATACAAACAAATTTATTAGTCTTTAAGAGAGAACCAAATGTCTGATACACAAATTCACAGCACTAAAATCAGTGTGACGTCAAAAACACTTTTTTGGTCGTCACATCTAGAAGAAAATAGTTAGCAGTGCATAGAAGGTAACATCTTTCATGCCTGTTGTAATTAACTTGTCAGCGTTGTTTTGTTAGCTCTACTATAATGAGACTTAACAGACAAGTACTCTGTCTCAACTTATTTTTCGATGAGTAAAAACAATTGAATAAGGACTTGATGGGTCAAAATAAAGGCAGCCATCTCTTCATCGTAAAACACTTATAAATCATTTGTACTGCTGTTGCCCACATCATCCTCTTTCAGCAGTGTTCCCTCTAACACGTGGTTCAGGCATTTTTGCGAATGGCATGTCGTTTTCGAATGTGATGGTATTCAACTACCAAAATGGCACAAAACTTTTAAGTGGCACTTTTCTGTCTCACATGGACACCACATCTCCTCCGCTACAGAACTTATAGGTGATTCGGGATAAAGTGAACACTCAAAAAAGTCCTGATTTTTTTCTATTTTCCGCCTATTTATATCTTTCCGCTTCATTTAAACATAAGCACTGCCATGTAGTTTTATTTATATAAGCTCATACAATGTTTAGATTTACATTACACTGTTACGATAAATGTTATCTGCAACATCTACTCATTAAATGAACGAGCGCAGTACATATGCCGTACTCAATAGTAATATTAGATACAAATACCTGTGAGTTAACGTTTTATGACACTGTTTTCTCTTCATCGACTCTTAATTGGTTACGACACACATTTTTGCAGTTACTTATCTCGTAAATGAATGCGTAGTATATTAATTTGTAATTCAAAACCGCCACTTTACAAACACACACACACACGACCCACGCAATTCAAGAATTCCAGTTCCGTTCAGCATGCTGCCATGAACGACGACACAATTTACAGAAACAATAAAAAACAGTATTTTCTTAATGTGTGGAACAGAAAAAGAAGAAATGTTATTTCTATTTCCACATGCTCAGGCTGGCAATTGTATAACATAACTGATTAGCAATGATATTCAAAAGTATTAGAAGTAACTGTTTATGAATGTGTTCATAAGAAACCCATATTTATTACACAATGGACAAGTACACTCCTGACTCAACTCGCTTTCAAGTGAGCGAAACGAAGCCGAAGCAGCGAAAACCTAACTCTGGTGCCACCTGTCAGAGGGATTTTGAACTCTGTCTGTGGAGCGAGCGTTAGCGGCAGTGTGTCAACGGCTGTTTTGAATTCAGCAGACGGTTGCATCACCTTGTCGTGGCGCTAATCAAGTAACATTACACAGTCAGTAGGTATGTCAATAAGAGCGTAAATAAATATTTTAAAGCATATGGTATACAGAGAGGTCGATTACATCTTATGTTCTTTCACTAATGCTGTTTTCAAATAATAACATACACAGAACTACATGGAAAGATTTGTTACCAATCATACAAACAATAATGTAACTATTGTTGATGTTGACTAATATGCAGTAACGGCTGGTGATTATTTTCAAAGGTTAAATCTTTAGTGCTCACTTTATTCCGAATGACCTATACTAGAACATTAGTGTATATAATAATGAATTCCTGACTAAATATACTTGAAATAATTTAAAACATTTTCACACGAATTTCCATACATTCACTGAATCTACAAGTAAAATTAACATTTATATATACAATACAATGCCACTGCATCAATGAACAGAAACACACCAAATTAACAAAAATACACTGATAACAGATTTAATGTACAATTCAAATAACATACCCAACTCACAGCCGACACATGTGGACTCTGATGTGATACCATACAGTGCACCTAATACAGCAATGTTAATCATTATGTATGTTTAGATTGGGGTGATGAGCACTGCAACGTCATGGGTCTCAAGTATCACTCCTAGAAGTGCTGTGAGACAGCTATGCTGCGATATACCTGAGTGTGTGGGAACAAGTCATGTCTGCATAAGTTGGGTTACATGCTTAAGAACTTAAAGGAGCTGATGTCTGTGTATAGAGATAAGTATCAGGTTAGAGAAAATATATGTTGCCGTAGCTTGACTAGGTTTGGCTCAAAATAACCAAGAAATATTAGCTGCAATGAGAAGAAAAATTTAATGAAATGTCATTAAAAATTGAACGTCCAGTATAACACAACCATTAACGCAGTGGCACCATATCTCCTCTGCCATCTAGCCCAAACCCAGTGCACTATACAGCAGCAATTGGATGGCCGGCCATCTGTGCCCCATACAAGTCGGTACATCTGCACTGAGACCATCATTCCCCACCAATGCCCAGTGAGGTGGTCATACGTGAGGTGCAGTGGCACTAAATAAAAAATGTGATATACACTAGACTCCCGATTTTACGAACCCTGGATTTAACGAAGGTAGCGATTCTACGAATACAATCTCAGGAACCCTAAAAAAAACAACAAAATTATATGACAAAAAAAATTGTAAGGAATTACGTTGACAATGAATAAAACATACTGTATCTAATTCACGGCATTAATATATGAATTGTAGAGTTGCAGTTATTACTTGGTAAGTCACAATATTAAAAATAAAACAAAAATAGCGAAAATCCGTTAAAAAATGTGGCAGATACAGTTTGAAAACCGCGCGGCGGCGGCGGTGCCTGTGCCAAGCCGGCCAGCCAGCCTGTCTCCTACTACGACTTATTAGGATCTATATTGAGGTCGTACTATAGACCCAAAGTTTCAGCGCATGCGCATATGCTCATTTAACTATAGTACAGCCTCCATCTAGGCTGTTTCAGGACGTCTTATATCTCTCTCGTCTCACGCCGAATGAGTTTACTTTTTTACACGAACCCTATAAATAATAGCATGATATTTTTTCTTTATTGCGTTAACACCATACATACTTAAAACAATTAACTTGGCGCATAATTTGCTTAAACAATGCGTTACTGCGTGTCGTAAAACGTGCGTTTCACACGTGAGCATTATAATAGCGCTACCTATTTTCCAAGTGTAGAAACATTTGTCTCCGGTGTGACGGGTCTTGTTTTTCTTACACGTCGCCGTGTTGTTACTATGTAGATGTTGGAGGTTATGTGTTCCTGTTCGCGGCGACAGAATGTAATGGGGCTGCTTCTTCTACGTATGTTGTTTGTTTGTTTATATAGATGTTGGACGTACGTCTCCTCCGTTGCTATTCCAAGTAGTTAGCAGGCAGAAAAATGGCAAAACACAGCGAGATGATGTAGAGGCGGTGCCTATTATATTGATGCCCGGATAGCAGTGAGGTTAGTCCGAAACGGATAAAAATAAAATAAAAAAAATAAGAAGAAGAAAATTTATATAGACATTTTTTTTATTTGACCTCTCTTTTGACGCAGTTTAACAGACACAGGCAATTACCATTGCGAGTGCTCGCACAGAGTTAGTTGAGGTGACTTTTCTATCTACGGATTACGACTTGCTGCTTCCCTCCGTAGTAGTACTTGGTCCGGTACTTTATCTACCCTAATTCTGACTACGCGGCTATCAATACCTACTTCTGGTTACATTACTAGAAATAAAAAGGCAGTATGCCAAAAGAGAAACAATTAGAGACTGATTTCTCCTAACGAATCCGTCCTGTAGGCTTCACAGCCCCTCTACCACATCTACCATGTCCTCCTCCTGCCGCCATGACGCCCCAACTAATAAAAACACTCAACCGGCTATCTCCCGGTGACCGTCCACGAGCTCCGATGTATCACAACTCCTACTGACCGATTACAAACAAGATAAACTTAGCCGGCCATCTCCCGGCGACCGGTCACGAACTCCGATGAAACACAACTACTGACTGGGTGAACACCCGGACTTACTCGGCCGAGCGGCGGAGGGATACTTCAGGATCCAACTCGCCTAAAAAGATGGTTAATTGACGTTTATAACCTAAAAATTGTACGTAACATAGATACTGATAAATTTACAAAGCATTTCATTCCATAATACCTGCTAAATATTCATTAGTTTATTAATTGGGGACTGTGCAGCGTTATCAATCTGTCGCGGATCAACACCTTCACGGAGTTTTGCGCCCGACACTACCACCCACGTTGATCGAGAAACGCCCTGCAGAGCCCCCACATTCCAGCACGTCCATGTACGTGCCTCCAAGCGAGTGAACTCTGACCTGCCTGCCAGATAAATTCATCCAAGCACGGGCTAGCTCAGAGCTTATTTGAAATTGTAAAAGCTAGCACTTCTCTATACGTGCTTCCCAGCAAGAGGACTACGTCTAGCCTGCCACATAAATCCTATTCCAGGAGAAGCAAGCTAATAAGCTACTTGAAATTTCAAAAAATCTAAACAAGGCAAAATATCAGAAAAGTTTACTTAGAAAAGTTGCTTGAAATTAAATTAGCTTTAAAATGAGTCCAAACACGACATACATCCGATAAAATTGACACGTAAAATTCTATACTCGCATCCCCAATTAATAGGTTGGATCCCGCCGCATACATCCTTATACCTGGTTACGTTGGCCTTCTTAATTTGTTATTAACAACAAAGAAAAAAAAACATTAATTAAGACAAAAAAATTGAAATTACTGTATGATAAGAGGCCAAGTAAGTGCTACGTGCCAGTGCACGTCACACCGGGTATGTCGAACTTGGAAAATAAATAGACATTTGTGTATTATGTAAGCCCGGAACTCATAATTTATTTTTACCGCATATACTGAAAGTTAAAATGATTATTTTCAATCACTTATACATGTAATTCTCGACGATTTTAGGAAAGAACGTCACAAAATGGCGTTTTTGGAACAACGTCGGTATATGCTACGGTGCCGCTATCTATCAGCCATCTTGTGAATGTTCGTACAATTCATCAATAACGTCGAGGGAATATTTTTAAGTTAAGTTATATAAAACTGCGCAATGAAAAAATACATCCGCTTATTCCTTCTTTCTTTGGTGAATAATTTACAAAGGGCATTTTACTAGTAAGGAATGCCTACTTTTTTTGTTTATTAAATGCTACGCAAATCGGGCTATTCGCTTGTGAGAAGGCACTCGTCAGCTAAGTTTTCTCATATTTTTTAAGAAAAAGGTCGATCATATCTACTGTTTAGCGGTGTTCTTTTGATCGTAAGACGTCTGCCTATTGATATAAATTTATATTTCAACTATCACTTGCGTTATTTTTCCGTTAAATGCTTCGGGAGTCTGGCTATTCGCTCGAGAGAAGACACTACGAATCTCAATTTTCTCATTTTTTTAGGAAAAGGATTGGTCATATCTATTGTTTAGAGGTGTTCTTTTGATTATAAGACGTCTGACTATTGATATAAATTTATATTTCAACTATCACTTGCTTTATTTTTCCGTTAAATGCTACGGGAGTCGGGCTATTCGCTCGAGAGAAAGACACTCGGAATCTTGATTTTCTCATTTCTTGGGGACAAGGGTCGGTCATATCTACCGCTCAACATTGTGACTTCTGGCTACTGATATCAATTTATGTTTACATTATTACGTTAATTAATTTCCCGCAAAACGCTACGGAAGTTGGGGCCTAGAGACACTTTGCAGAAAAAAATGTGATTTTAAAATTTTCTGTTTAGGTAGGGGAAGGGGGGGTGGCAAAAATAAGCCGCTATCGAATTTACGAAGGTAGCGATTTTACGAATGCGATAAGAGGAACCGTGAGTATTCGTAAAATCAGGGGTCTAGTGTAGTATTTGAAAAATAAGAAAGCCTGCTAGACATACTTCACGAGAAACTTTGTTTAGTTAATTTTTTGCGCTCGCTGGGGCAAAAACTGTAATAGCCAACCAGCTCTTCCCAGGGGGTCATCTCCTTCCACTTGCAATGCCAGCCCCTGGAAGTGTTTGATTAATATATAATTATACTTTTGTAATGTGCTAGGCCCAGTGTGTGGTTTCCTTTTTCAGGCCCTCCAGCGAGTTTAATGTAATAACTTCTCGAGCTTCCCTATTTGCCATCTAGGATTAAAACTTCTTGGTAATAATTAAGTCCCTTAGGTGAATATTTATGGTCAGCCTGGTTAGTGCACCAGGGAGCGAGATTCTTTGTACAGTCAAGCCAAACTGCGCTCCAGGGAGCATGAAGTTCCATTGTGGAGCTGCGCTGAGTTCACCTATTGAATTACAGCAGGGAAAAAAACCCTTCTCTTATATATGGTTAGGTCTATGTCATCTTACCTATTAAAACAACTGGCGGAGAAGCTGTTTCCTCCTCTTAGGTACCAGCATATCTCTTCTTGGCATCTGCAGACTCTACTTGATAAGCTGCTGGACTAGTTTGTAGAGGATGGCAGAGAGCTGCTGCAATATGATCAATCTCATGAGCAACATGCGGTTTCTGTGGATCTCTTTAGAGTATTTTGTTGAAACAGGGTGTTCCTTGATGTTGGACCCATGGTGCGGCGAGGTCTTCGTACCCCTGGTGGACCTCAGTTAGTGTAAACTTGGGACTGGGTTCTGGTTCTATGCACTATTGTTTACATGCGTAGGTGGCCAGCTGCCTCTGTTCCTCTAGGGATTTTATTCCTCCTCAGTTATGTGGATAACTAGATCAAGATTACTGAACACCTAAGGGGCTAACAATATATGTTCCACTAACTCTGTATGTTACAAGTATAAAGCATAGATTACAGTTTATCGGATCACAAAGTCATAAGTTCACATATTATATACAGTGCTGGTGATACAATAATTCTGATACAATACTCTCGGTAACACGTGGTCATAACTGTCGAGAGCCTCGTGGATAGTACCTTCCTGTTTCCGCCTACGGCAGAAATAATAACACACCTCGTCATGGTTAGCGTGTTAAGAACGGGGTGCTTTCCATATTTATCGCACGTGGCTAGGGTGGTTCGGTACTACTGTATTACACCTAGCACACTGGTATAGTATGGGCAAATAGTAGGAGGGTTTTCTTGGCTGGCTACAGCCACAACCCGTAAGGTAAGAGTGCGGGCTTAGGTACCGGATACAGCCACAACTATAGGGCAAGAGGAAGTGCCTAAAAAGCTCTTTGGGAGCAGAGCCCTAAAAAAACTGATTTCTTGGCGGCAAGAAATGCCTTGTATACCCGTCTGAGGGATGGAAGTCCCGTTAGGTGGGTGGTTACAACATGGCTGTCTGGCCTCTAGAGCTGTCTGCTCGACAGGTGGGCCGCTTCCAGACCCTAAAATTTATCTGCCTATGAAACAAATATTCTACTAATAACAAATATTTACTGTATTGCCATTAAATCCCATAATTATATGTCAACAGAATTTAATAACTTATCTCTTATACTTTCCAACAAAGAAAATTATTTACAACTGTATTTTCTGCGATTGTCAGGGCAGTTTCTAATGTTTATGCACAGTTTTTGACGCCATGGCCGTATTTGTAATCAACAACAATAAAAACTCATAAACATATTTAGAAATAAAGATTGCACACTGGATTAATGAAATGTAGTATAAACACAAGTTTATTTTGACATTACTACAAATGGCAACACATTTTTTAATAAGTATGCTTAACCTTACTATGTTCATACCACAGGTTAAACTTGATTTAAGGGAGGCGAGTTTTTAAGTATTGTTTTGACACTACAGCAATGTGTTTAAGTGTAATTTTAATTTAACAGAAAATGGTTTAACCTCCTCCCATGTCACACCTACGCAGGTAATTATATTTTTGCCAGCATTTTAATGGTTTTTGTGAACTTCTGTTCAAACTTAAGTAGCTCCCTGCTTGGGATCAGGACCAATTACTCGGTGTAGTTTTTCAACTTTTGTCTTAACTGAACAATAATGCAGTCTTCATAGTTTTTTAGCTTACTGGAGCTTTCATTAATTTAGTGTAACTTCTCGATTCCCGGTCACTTCTCCCACACAACATACTACACATGTGGGAGTTTAAAACTTAAAATGTATGGACACAGCCGACTACACTCATGGTTTTCGTCTTGTGACTAGATAGCTCATAATGCAAGTTATAAGGCAGATCTATACATGTCCCGTCTAGCCTCTGTGGCATGCCATCTTTTTCTCCTCTGCGACAGAGAAGTCCAGCTTGTGCAACAAACCATCTAAGTAATTTTCAAGTTTTTTATATGCATGCCACTGCAGCCTGTAAGAAGAATATGTGAAACCAGACTAGTACTCAAGTGTGTGTATTAGTGTTACATGTGTTCTGCTGTACTTCATGATTTGCATAAATAAACCGGAGTTCTTCACAAACCACCTGTCTCAGCGTGCAATCTGTTATAATTTTTGAGCTATTTAAGTTTTTAATGTAATTATGTGGAACAGTTGTCACATAGGTATCCTCACCTACTATTACCGCTGAGGGTTAACCTACCCACTGAACCATCCACCCTGAGACCACTCTGTTTCTACCCGTTCTCAGCCTGGTCATGATGGGATGGCACCCATTACACCCTGT
Source organism: Medauroidea extradentata (assembly GCA_003012365.1). Classification (NCBI taxonomy): domain Eukaryota; kingdom Metazoa; phylum Arthropoda; class Insecta; order Phasmatodea; family Phasmatidae; genus Medauroidea; species Medauroidea extradentata. Next base: position 105,493 of record PNEQ01001453.1, on the reverse strand, counting down.
TAGAAGATAATGAAATTTTCTCAGACTTACGGCTTAGCATTCCACATTTTTGTACCAGTCTCCTCAGGCGGCTAACATGAGAACAGCGGAATAAAGAATAGGTAAAAATCTTTACTATTTATTTCATTAAAATATTGTCATATTTTAATACAGCACAAGACGTTATTGTAAACATGTCCATCAGACATTGTTTCACATGTCTTGGCCTTGTTTATTAGCTGCTTCTGAATTGTGTACCAAGACACTATTTGTTATTCAAAGAAAGACATAGCTACATTGCTGCACACAAGCTATTAAGCATTATATGTGATGTAAGAACTCGTCCTGCATGGTTATCGAAGGCAATTTATCATCTTCATCACTGCTGTAACGTTCTGCTTTATTTTTTATACCTAGCATTGAAACAGTAATTTCCTGGTCAGTAAAATGATGGGGACATCAATGTTAACAAGAAGTCACTCTGTAACATTTTCAAGTAGGTCGAAGTCCTTAACTTCACTGTCTTTGTTTTTTATCTTGTCACTGCAGCCAAAGTTAGCCACAGTTTGTGCCAAGCAACCTGCAAAACTGTGTGAATGCTGTACTAAGCTTGAGCATGTGCCTAAATTATGTCCCATATTTTCCACTTTTATTTATGCTACTGTTTTACAGTACAGTAAAAACATGACATTTCCTTTATTCTGTGTCTCTGCTGGAAGATGTGCTGAAAAATTGCCAAAGAGTATAATCTTGCACTCAGAGCCAGAGCCAATATTGTTTAGTGTTTCAAATGGTCAAACATACCAAAACTATGGAATTGGTTATTAATTATGTCTCATATGACCCAGGCATTTCACTACATGGGCACAAATTTTACATTCAAGTGCTCTTAGAAGGGGACGTTTGCCTATAACTTATGACTTCGCCTTGTGTATTCTAGTTGCATTGAAACACCCTAGCACGATAAGGTAATCCTTACTATCTTCCATTTCGCTGTGCTGTTCAACAGAGGCACAAATACTAGAAACTTTTCGTTGCTTCAGCATTGTAAGAAAATTTCTTTCAGCTTAGAGGCTGAAACACTGTGATGTTGCCAACACAAAAAAAGGGGCTTCCTGTAAAACATTTCAGTCTTTGGCTCCCAGAAAAAATAAGTTGCTTTTAGAACTAGCAATGAAGACGTAGTCTATCCCTCCATCTTCGGTAAGTATTTTTTCTAACTGGAGCTATGTACACAACAAACTCTGCAGCTGTCTAGCACCAGAAAGACAAAAGAAAAGTAGTTCAAATTTTCTATTTGCTGAATTCAAACAAAAGTAACTACTGATCATTACTGAAGCAGAACCAGAAAATTAAACACCAATGTATCACTTTGCTGGAAACTAAATACAAGGAGTCTAAGTATCAAATATAATAATTAGTCAGAAAATGTTCTTAAAATGTATGTTGCAGTAGGGTAGATAACAAAACTATGTTTTTTTTTTTTCACGTTTATGACATTCATTTTACTCCTTAAATGTTTTGTTTTTGCAGGTTTTAGTTCTAAGAATATAAATGCACACTTTTTAAAAATTAAACAAAAAAATTACATCCTATACACTGACAGAATATTTGTGACTACTTTAAAGTGCATGCCATGGCATGATTTAGTTTTGTCTGTTAATTTTTTGCATGTATAATTTTAAAAACTTTTATCTTCAAACATAGTAAAACTCTTATCTTCATTTCTTCATTCATAGTATAACAATTTTCAAGGTTTGTGACTGCAATTTGATATAACGCTATACATTGAAAAAAATAATATAATTACAAACCAGTGTTATCTAAAACTAAGAAAATCATATCATAAATTACAAATCAAAAAAATTAAGCCAACTGAACATCTATTACTAAATATTTTCAAAACTTCCTTTCTGAAGAACTTTTAAACTTAGTATGCAAATTACCCTAAGAAATATATAAAACATATAACATGTACACAACCTTCACTAAAATATTTTTAATGTTTCACATATTATATGTTCCATCCCCGCAGGAGAGAGATGGGAAGGTAGAAGGCACAGCAGTATCACTTTTTACAAATGGCAGTGTTGCATGTACAGCCTAACTCACTAGGTGCACACGTTATGTGTGTTCCAGTGGAAGTTTTAAAAGTTTTTTTGCCAAGTTTTTTCCTTTCACAGTTACAGTTTACCAACTGATAGTAACTGCAGAATGTTCTTGTTATTGCATAATAATGATAAAAAATTTATTAACCTTAGATTCTAACTAAATGTTAAATATAATGTAAAACGTGTTTTTTTATTTTAGGTTGTTAAAAACTGCTTAATTATGAGCACTGAGAAGAACAAGGATAGGGATGTAAATATCAAATTTTATATTATGTAGAGCTCATTCACATTTTACTGTATCACTTACATATGTAAACAATTTGGTACGTTGCAAAGAGGAAAATATTACAATTTTGCTACACAAATGGGTGGAAAAAAATTTATGAGTAGGTGTTTGAGTGTTTCTGGCCACAAACCTACAAATTTGCAGACCACCTAAGAGATCCTCTTGCAACATTGGTCGAACCGAGATAAAAAAAAAAAAAAAAGACCTAGTGGCATATATGTAGATTCAACAGTTAAAGTATTTTAACATGTAAATCTCTATCCTTGTTCTTGGAAGTGTTCTGAGTTAGGCAAGGTTTATTGGGGCCATTATGGCCATGGGTTTCTATTATGTTTTGTAAGCATAGTTACGCAACTTAAAAGGAAGGAGATATTACAAAAAAGTCATACATATGTGTTATTGTTCTTATAGTATATAACCTAATATTTTGAAACCAAGAAATTTTCTCTCTTAGTCAAAATTATAAAATTTTTTCCATCACGAAAAATGTATTGCATAGCAAACATTGTGTGTGTGTGTTTATATATATATATATATATATATATATATATATATATATATATATATATATATATATATAAACACACACACACAGGTTTCGCAATATCTGCATCCATTTAGGTTTGCAAAAATAATATTCTCACACAAACCCCATAAATACCAGCCTTAACAAATTCCCATGACATTTGTTACTAACTTTACAGCAAGATAAAGTGAAGGAACATGTATAACACAGACAAACATAGAAACAAATTCATTATAAAATACTTTAATGAAATAGATACAGATTTTAACAGGACTTCAAGCTATAGTAAAACAATATTTTTTTGTGAGTATTGCTATGTAAAGTTGGTTTGTTTTTTCCCTCCTCTGCATTGCAAGGAAAATTAACCATAACAATATGGCTGACTATATAATAGTTACAAAAATGTTCTTGCATATACACATTTTTGTAAATAGAACTTATTTGACACATTTATGTTTTTAATAAACATGATTTTAAGAAAAGTCTATTTATATTATTATTATTAGTATACAATCACAGCAGTTAAAAACCCATACGTTTAGAATAAAAATTACATCAGCCCACCCTTACAGACCCCTAAACTTGCTATCAATAGAACTGTCATGTAATAAAAAATTAGCTCTTTTGTAAGGGAATACACCTAGTCTCACACATAAAATGATATTAGCCCTTTGATCCCTAGCACTGTGACAAACTTCATGAAGGCATAAATGTTTGATAAAAATTTTATTATTTTTTTTTTTCAGTCGTAATCAAATTACCATACAATTCAGAATGAGATTTTTGTGAGGTGAGGACAAACCTTTAACCTTACCAACAAAATCAAATTTGCTTACAGCAATGTTACAAGCTTTAACAGAGAATACCAGTGTTCAATAAAAATTTATTTAAATTTCATATTCAACAGACACAAAATTATTAAATAAGATATTTGATAATAATATTGTGCTGCACATGAATTAATTGTGAATTAAACTACAGGCTTTAGTTGACTTATTTCCACTAATATCAAGATCCACTTTAACGACAATTACTTCAGAAGTTAATAAATTTAATGACATTCTTTCATTCTATTAGTATTCGTATTAGACTATTTTATCAGTATTGCTCTGCACATTTCCAGGAAGATGTGAATTACCTAAAATTGATATTTACAAATGAATTATTTGTTGTATATTTTTTTACTCTGATTAAATTAGAGAGCAAAAATAAGCATAATCAATTATTTTAAATCAAAAAGTTTTAAAGCAGGCTAGAATTAAACACCACAATAGGCATCAGTGAGCAAGTGTTCCCATTGGGTCCCATGCTGGCAAGATAATGGGTTCTTGCTCAAAAACTTCCAACACTTTTTCAGGAACAAATTTACGATCAACAACCACTTCAAACACAAATTCTTCAAACCAGTCTTTGGTCATAACTAGATAACCTTTGTCACCACGATCATCACCCCAGGAATTCTCAACACGGAATTTCACTGGCTGATCATCCTGAAAACAATAAGAGGATGCATATTTACTTTTTTACATTAGCACACACTCCATCAAATTCTTTTTATAAAATGTAACCAAATTTGCATGTGAAATAAATATACATTTATAATTACGAAATAATATATAAAGTTTATGATGAAATTCCCAACTGTTAAAGGGACAAAAAATACTTTCACTTAACAAAACAACAACAAAACAAAAATTATACACAGTATTAGAACAAAGCATTTGGAATTACAGCAATTTTAAACCTTTACACATACCTTTCAAACTTCAACAATTAAAAAATTCTATAATTACTGCAATTTTAAACAGTTAACATCCACTAAAAACTACACTTTCATTCAAAACCGCACATTAATGTAAATGTGATCTAATTTCTCAGAGGAAAAAAATCAATGAAAGCAAGTTTCTATACAAAATGTCAAGCTATAATAAGCAATCATCCAAGATTTTTGTTATGATTATTTTCAGAAAAACATGGAAAACTAATTTACAGTGTTTAGGCCAGGATCAAACTAAGGTCCACCAGAATGCAGGTCCAGTGAGTTACAACTGCACTGTGTTCAGTATGAGAATAATGTAATAATACAGAGAACCCTTGATAACTCGGACTAAAAGGGGGGAGAAGCTGCCCGAGTTACGATTTGTCATGTTATCGAGGGGCATCCGGGGAGGAGTGGTAATCAGTCATTAATCACAAGAAACGTGAGGAAATCAGTATGCTATCATTTCTACAAGCAAAAGAGGCGGCAATATATACTGCTTTGTACGTATAAATTTACAGGAGGGGGTAGTGGGGAAATTATCAGTGTAACATGGAGAACTATAAAATAATGTCAAACAACCTAGGCCGGCAGATTCTTTTTTATTTATTTTTTATGCTACTTCTGGCTGATCTTTTTTTTTATCTGTGCTAGAAACTGGCACCACGGCATCCTTCTTATCACATAAAAGTTCTCACCCCCTTCCCTCGTCTGGCTGGCGTCAGTCTATGCGCGTGCGTGTGAGAGATAATTGTTGGAGATAGGCTAGGGCAAGCGTATGCGGAAGTAGTCAAGGTCAACCGGTACAGTCTCAACAGCAATGCAAACACTGCACGTGACCACACGGAACTCACGAGATGTTTACGTGAAAAATTGCTTAACATCAGCATGTCACAGTGTCTGCAGCCAGCTGCTAGCCTGATTATTACGCTCACCTCCTACAGAGTTCTGATGACACAAAAATATTTTTCCTCTTATACGAGAGCAGATATGGTACTGTAATTAACAATCCTTTTGGATCACTGTACAGAAATATAATTAACTCATTTTAACACTTCGGATTTTTAAAATTTCATTTCATGCATATAAACTGAATCATAAAACATGTAATTATACAGCTTTATTTTTACAAAAGTTGTCACACTAAAAATCAATAAAACTCTTATCACGTTCAACTGAGTTAAAAGGGAGTAAAAACAACCAAAAGTAAAGCAAAAGAAAAATATTAAAACAATGCATTTAAGACCATGAATTGTTACGCATCGGACAAGTGTCTAAATTACTGTATGTAACAGAAATGAGATTAGTCAGTTTGTCAGCTGCGGCTTGCAGTTCTACACATCACACCACAATCTCTCGTGTACTGATGTACTATTTGTTTACAGTCTCCTCCAGATATTATCATTCAACCATTCAAAACGTTTCCTAGGGGTTATTCTAAATTTCTCGGAATTGACATCTCGACCGGGAAATAACGATTGGGGCTTTTTTGTTAGAATACGAGGCCAGGAGAAACATAAATCTCAGTCTACCTTCCCTCCTTTTTTTCTTTTGTTTAGTTGAAGTCACAGCCGCGGTTGAAGTGATAATGTGCGCTTGTAGGTCTCCCTCCATATTATCTTACCTTGGCTGCGTTGTCATAGATCAGTGACGTCTTTACATACACTTTAAACTTAAAATATTTTTCACAGATGCCATCAGCGTTAATGGGAACTCAATAAAAGCCCATTCATTGTAATAATTTAACTAGTTCAAAAGCGAGGCCCTCTAGAATGTGCGGCCCGGAGCAAATGCCTCTTTCTACCCCCCTTTATTATAATTTACTAAGTCCTCGTTTTTTTTTTTTTCGATATCGTGCCGGCCTCTGGTGTAGTGGGTTAGGCGCCAGTTTACAGTGCAAGAGGCCCTGGGTTCGAATCCTTGCTCGGGCATGGATGTTGTGTTGTTCTTTCACCTCACTTCACCCTCATCGGCTTGTAAGACGTCAAAGCGCCGTAAAACCCTCTCACCACCTTGCCTGCATTGCAGTGCAAACCAATGGCTATTAATTTTTTTTATTTATGTCCGGAACAAATTGTTTTGCAATCTTGAATTTATCGCACATACCAGAACAAAATAAATTTCCCTTTAGGTGCCATTGTGACCTGTACTTACCATCCAATTCACCAGCATCATACTGAAATGTTTATTTATGACGCGCGTGCATGTCTGGCTCGCGCGGTGAAGAGGGAGAAAAGATAAAGAAGGGAGGTCGGGCTGCTGAGTTGCATATCCACTAGCGCGCCTCGCTAGGAACATTTAACCACACGGAACTTGCCACATATTTTACGGTCGGGTTATTAAAGGCTAAGTAGCGATGAGCGACTGCGTTTAAAGCTTAATACTCTTCTTAAATAAAATATGATGGATTTAAATGAGGCAGACAAAATTTTCTTATGATTTTTGAACAAAAAATAATTTAATTAAAATTAATTTTGTTTTTTGAAATTCTGTCCGAGTTATCCGAAGTCCGGGACAACGAGGTCAGAGTTATCGAGGGTTCACTGTATATATAAAATGCTGATTCCAGCACACTATTTTCAAAACTAGATGATATCATATTTTTAATGCTAGATTCAGGGTAATTTTCCGTTTTTATCATTCGGTGAAAAACAGGGAGTGATCAGAAATGAATAAAAGGGAACACACACATTTTTCATTAAAATTTTTAGACAAATAGCATGAAAAACTAAAAAGAATAATTTTTCAATTCATTGTTATTATATACATTTATCCACATTCAGTTAACCCAGAGGGTGATTGAAAGTGAATGTGAATGGATTATTTTTTTTTTTAAACAGCTCTAATCCCAACATAATAAAAAATAATAACTGCTCATAGTAACAACTCAAATGTTAGCTAACACATTACCATAAGGACATTACAAAAACTAAAAGAAATTTGAGAAAATAATGGTCCTGTCAAAAATACTCTAATAGTCCATAACAATTGCTTCCATTAAATTTCATAAATAATTCAAGAAAACCAATGGCATTCATTAGTTTAACTGTATTTAAAATACATAATTTTTAATTTCACCATGGTCTTAAAAATGTTCTCCATTTATAGCAAAAAATAAACACAGAGCACATGTAAAAAATATTATCTACTAAAAACAAGTATTCTCTTTCGTCTAACATTTTCCTCTTGATCTATTGTACGTCCTGTTCATGGAGTTAAAAAAGTTTGTTGATAAAGCCACTTATTTTTTGGTAATGTCTTTGAAGGCTATAAAATTGTTAGACATTTTCCCCTGATAATAATAAAGTGAGAGAGATTTTGGTCAGCACTTACATCTAGCAGTCTAAGAGCTGGTGAGCAATCAACTTACACCCATATGATAACAAGATGACACTTTTTTTTTTTAATTTTACTAATTAATGAACACAACTATGATAGCTTGCTTATTGCAAAGCTGTCATAGCTAATTTTAATAAAATTAATTTTAATCACTTCTTTTCATCATCTTCACTCTATTGATAACCAACCAAAGTTAGTCTCCAATTTTGTTTTTTATATGGAGAATATGCCTATGTACGCTTGCCTACTTATTTTCGGTCATAGCTACCTGGCAAACAGGTATGAAGAGGTAAATTAATGTAGGTACCTACACCGAGCTGATAACCAATCAAAATTGGTATCAAAATAAAGATTATTTAATAACAAAATACATGAAGTATTCAATTTGTGTAGATTCAAAATTGAACATAAACATTTTAATTTTATCAGAAAGAAACTGTTCCAAGAAATGTAACATGAGTTATAAAAACAGTTTTTGAAAGTCAAGACCATCCGTGGAACATGTTGATTTCATTTTCATTGATTTCATTAATTTATTTATGGCGTTCTATCACACGAACGCTGGTGCTGGATGTGTTCTCTACTTCTTCCAGTATAGCTTCTTCCACAATCACACGAACAGAACGAGTTTGACCAGTTTCATGCATGTTAGGGTGTAACGAGCCTGTCGTACGAAATCGGTTGTCAAGCCGTTGGAATATGCTATGGCTAGGGTGTCGTCGTTGCAGAAAGTTTTCAGCATACATCCTCGCTGCTTCCCGTCCATTTGAATGTGCCGCACCATACATTAAGTGCATATCTGCAAGCTCAGACCAAGAAAACCGCTCCATGCCACAGTTGCAGGAACGCTATATTCCCTGGCGTTTTCGTTGTGACGTGTAGCGATCGGTGTGTTCCATTATGACATATGGAGTAACTCGGCAAACAACACAACGCACAATCGCACGAAATGTTAACCACTGGCCCAGTAGCCGACACAGGTTTACCTAACACCACTCCATCTTCACATCATGTCACCCTTCATCGGCTGTAAAAACGACGACTATGTTACACAGCCATAAATCCCTCTTCACTCACTCACATACCTACCACCTGCAAAAAATCTGTCATAGAATATTATTGCCACACATTAAAATTTTAAAATTGGAGCAATTAAATATGCGAGAGAGAGAGAGTAGACCGTGTCTGTTGAATGTACCCCGAGTGCACATGCTCTTTTACATGCGATTGAGGGAGAAAACATTTATTTACTGCCAAAAATCATTTTGAGACAAGATGTGTTTCGTTATTGTTAATTGTGCTGTAAAAAACACAAGTTAAAAGTGTTTTTCGTGTGATTAAAAAACAATCAGTTATTGAATTTGACGATCAGTCTTTCGAAGTGTGCTCACTAAAATTGGCTTTTTGTAAAAAACGGAACTTTAAGTATGGAGATATTGAGCTAACCAAAGAATCATTGGATTTTGTTGGTTATCACTCCACATCTTACAATAAAGTTACTGTTTTAAGTAATAAATATAAAGAAGAATTTGATAATTTTGTCACAAATAATGAAGCAAGTAAAAATATTTAAATCAATAATCCTAAATGAATAGCCATTCTGTGAAATTTCTTTTCGTAAAAAATTTAATATTAAGAACAAATAATGATTTCTCAAGTATTAAATATTTTAATTTGTAATTATAATTTTCTTTCCATTATGATTACACTGATAATTGCCAATTTAAAAAAATGTATTTATTTGTAAATTAATTTTTATAAACGCTATGATTATTAATTAATAAACTGAATGTAAATTAACATTTTAATTGCTTAATAATATTTTTTATTATATCAATAAATCACATTATTAATATCCAAAATTTTATTCTTCTTCTGAATTTACAAATTTAACAAATTGTTCAGATACTTCTAACGACCTCAACAACTGGGCATTCTGGCGAACCTGCACATGCAAGGATAACAGCTCCTGAAGATAATGAAAATAGCACAGAAAATATTTCAATTTCCAAGGATTTCAACGAGGTAGTTACATTTTTTTTTTTTTGGATTTTGATATGCGTACAGTTGTCGGCGATGTGGCCGGCCGCATCAATCCTCTGCTCTGTCGCTTGGGCCTAGATCGTGTGTATGGTTAACAAGAAGAGGGTTGCTCGGATACTTGCAAAAATGGGAGAGTTCAATAAGAATACATGTCTCTCTCCCTCCCTCAATCTGCTTGTACATAATAAACCACAGCCAGCTAGCAACACATGACGGGAGTAGGGGGGGAGGAGGAGAGATAAAAAGAGGAAGGCTCCAATGCTGTCAGGCGCTCCCAAAAAGCTTCTGCTCAGCTCAGATGACACTGCTACTTGGAACAAGAACTGCGTGTTTTGACTGAATAATGGCGGATATATGCTGTTTCTTCACTAAGAATAGCTGCTGGCTGTGCCAACTACACGTGCTTATCTCTGCTCAGCTTGCTACAGCTCATATTTTACTCCGTAGACCTTCCAATTTTTAATTAAGTAGCAAGGCCGGTGGACGATAAGAAGCATTGGCGTTACCGTCTCCTGTGTCAGTGCATTTGTTGTTCTGATTCACCTTCTAGCTCACACAATTGGCCGTACGTGTCTTTATGTTTTAGATTAATGGCAATTTCAACATTTACTGTACACTAATTATAAAGTATAATTTAACACACTTAACATCCCATAAATTTGAGCGAGAAGCAATAAATCCTTGCGGGCTGGCCGTTGCATTGTTAAAATATCGTACACACCGTCAGGAAGAGCGTGGGAACAAAGTCACCTTTTTTTTCCGTCTTGGAACGAGTCTGTTTGGACAGCTGAAGGGGAAGAAAGAAAAATAAAAAGTAAAAAAAATCATGGGTGGTGGGCCGTGTGTGAAAATGAGAATGTCTAGCTTTAGCACTGTTTTTCAACGAACTGTCAATGTAGATTTGGTAGCACCCATGTAGGTCAGACATGTTTTCTGTCGGCACACTGCCGGAATAAAATCACAAGTGACCTTGCTAAAAGTCAATGCGTACACGTCAGGTAAATCCGAAGGTATTATCTCCAGTGTTCGATCCGACGTTGTCGCTGCCTCCTCCCTGTACTATTGTGGCAGCACAACTGTACGTTTACAATATCAGCAATCACTCGCCACTTGTGTACTTTTTTTTTTTGTGCAGAGAAAAATATTCACGACAATGACTATTACCGTACTAATTGGCTTTGAACTTAACTTTGTGCCGTCGCTAAACACAGTTCATGACTAGTGCGCGAAAATAAAGCAACTAGTACCAATGTTGGCGTCGCTTATTTTTGCAGGCAAATACACTAGCATTACCTGTCCAAAGGACAAGTGAACAATTACATTCACCTGTCCAAGATGGTTTTCATATGTCTCGGGCATGCGCACAAATTATTCGATGGGTGCCACAGTGTGAAAGGGCACACAGAATTATCATCTGAGCATGCATGCTAAAATAAATAAATTAATTGTGCAGTCTTAAAATTTTTACTCAATATTTTCATTTGGTATTCATTATATTGTCTGTTACGACAGAAAAAGTTTGTCAGTGACATTTATATTGTCATTTGATTATCATGTAAAGTGTTTGTTGGTTTTTGGGGAATTTTAAAATTTAATTTGCTGCTATTATTCCGGCCATTCATGCACATGGTCCGTCTTGCCAGCCGCTTGCTTAGTGTAGCCACAGCGCTCGCTTCTTGCTACGTGTCTCCAGAGTTGTATTTCAAGCCGCATGTATGATAGTTTCTACTGTATTTGCAGCACTCTCACACTCTGTAGCGACGCCGTTTGCTATACTCTGTACCACCCCCGTTCAGTTAGTAAGAAAGTGCTTTGCACTGTACTTGTACTGTCGGTTGTAACAGTTTTTAACTGTATCTTGTCCCGTACTGTAGGCCCTTGTGGCCGTTTCAACACTCGCACGCCTTCTCTTGAGAGATTTTTAATCTCTGGCGTTAGGGACACGGTCTTCGCGAAGCGTCTCTTCGTGCCATTATTAAGTCTCACTTGGTGCGCGGCAGACGTGTTTCTGCACGAGATCAGTTTTCTTTCGTTATGTGTGTAACACAGACATTTGTATTGTCAGGATGTAGTCACTAGATGGCTGCTCTAGCTCTTTTCTATTTCATAATACAGTGGAGCCGTAGTTTCAGTTTATGGAAATGTCTATAATTTATTTTTCAAGATTCTACTTCTACTTTTTCTAGATGCTACCTTCTATCTTTCGCTACCCTCAGCTTTGAGGGTGCAAGTGATAGATGCAAGTTGCAAGTGCTAGTCCGAGGTGCGAGTTTCAAAGTACTATTTTCAAGATGCCAGTTCCAAGTTCGAGATGATAGTTCCAAGTTTCAACTCAATTCCCGGTCAAGTTCATGATGTTCGTGGCTCAACTGAATTTCTCCAGTTTGCTATCCAAGCAGACTGAATTGGCCATGGCGTGATATCAACTCGTAATTCAACATGGCGATAAGTAACTGCCTCATGGACTTTATTATTCTTTTATATTGACTACGGATACTGCAATGACGGTAATGCGTCGTTTGTTATTCTCTTTCTCAACATTCAACATAAACGTGTTTGTTTCATGAAATATAAATAAAAGGTAACTTAATGTAAACGTTATATATGTTTTATTTTAATATTCAACTTAAGTTTGTTTGTAAGGGGACCCGTTTATATAAAAACAATTACTTCTGAAGTAATATAAATTTAAACTTAACAACCAACCAATTGTAAAATCTAATATTTAAATTTTAAATAAAGGTTTCTGGCACTTGAACCTATGTTTTATTTATTAACTTTAATATAATTATCCTCTGGGCATTATTCATACAATTCTCAAAAATGTAATGTTAGCTCTACATGAGCAGCAGTTAAAGGCAACAGCCTATTTTGTGTCCGGTCTCCCTACAAGCACGCATTTCAAGAGTACATGTAATTCCAATGGTAGCAGGCTATAAATAAAATAAATAACTAAAAGGGATGTCGCGAAAAATAAGTAAATTGCTACCCTCATCAAACTGATTAAATTGGTCTGCAGCAGTCGGCAGTGTAATCATGTTGATTGCCAGCGCGTGCACTCTTGCCACACGTCTGCGCGGTTGGGACACGATTGAGGTGGTCCAGTGATTGATAGTCATACTTACATGATGCGGCAGAGTTTTTAACCCGTTTGGACTTGGTGAATAGTTGCACCCATACTTGTTGGGTATAATTGTAACCAGCGTATACTTACCTGTTAAAATAAACCTATATTTCTTTAAAATAACGTACTACTTTGTAATTACATAACATTACAGACAGTTTCAACGCAATTTTTAAGTTTAGGGGTCAGAATCTGCCAAATTCGGCTATAGCGAAGACACGGCTATAGAAAAGTTCGAACCCAGAACCGTGACATTTCGCTATAATGAGACATGATTCCTTGACGACATTAAAAAATTTTGTAACTTACAGTATAAAAACAGTTTTACTATTATACTATAACGTCTGATACAATATGAGTTTTTCATGAAACGTAAGACCTCTAGTAGAGAAAAGCAGAACAAAGTAAACCTAACCTCAAATGGTAATGCATATATTCTCCTAGAACATGTATTGTGTCTTACCACCTTCAGCTTTGTGTAATGTGTTTGTAAAATGAAACTAACTTTATCAACTTTAAATATTATTCACTAGCTATACACTGGCAAAAATTTAAAAACGTTCACCATTAATGTGACATTATACATTAACTACATACTGCTGCTTTTGATGTGCAAGGTCTGCCATTTTATGACGTCAGTTATTCTTGCAGTACGACAGGAACTCACATGCATTTATGCTGTGAATTGTATTTTTTGTGTATCAAGTTGGTGCTGCAAATGTAAACAGGCCGGAATTTTCGACGTAATTAATAATTATGCAAAGTGCAAACATTAAATGTAAAACTAATGAAGTGAATACAAATGTAGTCTGCAAAAATTAATGGAAGAATATATTTTATTATATGTGCGATTACTTAAAGTGTGATGGTTGTGGTAAGAACTCAGTTTTCACGTGACTACAATAAACATTCTTTCGTAACCTACAAACATTGTTTTGGTTGTCTTAACTAGCAATTCCGCATAAATAAATTTCAGTTATAAAGACCCATTATAATGCTTGTAAGTAGATATAACCATGAAATCCACATAGATTCAGCAAATTCTTAAAAATTCACTACTTGAAATTGTGTGAATCTCTCATTCATTTTTGGAGTCGAATAATAAAAATCTACTATTTGAAACATTTAAAATTTAAAATATTCACAAACACAATCTCAAAATCTATGAAAAATTCTTCCGTACAATATCTACAGAAAGTAAACTAAAATAGATTCAATTCTACCTGTATTGTAACTCCTGTGATGTTCATTGCATGCGTCATCATAGATTCGCCATAAAGAAGACGATCCTCTTTGCAAAGACCCAAAGTGACTTCCAGTCCAAACGTTACTTTGTAGTCATGTCTGTAATGATAAAAATCCTCTAAAAAAGAACACTAGAAAACCACATTATTAACAATTAATTAATACTATAACTTGGGGACTCACATTGCTAAGTCCTCAATTCCATGCTTGCTGGAAAATCTTTTTCCTACTTCACAACCAAACCACACAGACTCTTTCTGCTTGATGGACTCTGCAGCAAGATTAAGTAAAAGATCAACTGGTTGGTTGTTATACACAATTGGCCGTCCTCCGACCACATTTCCCAAGCAATCCACAGTATAAGCATGGTTGTATGGATTTGTTCGACGAGGATCCGTTACGAGACATACCTGCTTATGACAAAAAAATTAAATTATAAATGTATGCTTTGTAGCAATGTTATATTACTTCTCTACAGTGTAATTTACTTGTTATACAATTAGGGGGAAAAAAAAATAATAAAAATTTCATTTTATTTCATATATATTTTTTGTTACGGACATATTTTAACACTAATAGTCAAACTCCTGTTTTAAACTACTCAAACTGATCTGCTAGAAATTGGTGTAAAAGGAGGAAATTGTAAAAAGAGTAAAATAATGCTGCGAGAGGTTTTCATTGAACCAAAGAAAACTGGTGCAAGGTAACGGAAAATATAATATCATAGAATGTAAAAAAGGGCTTCAAAACTAAATAAATACACACAAAAAAAAATAAGGCTTCACAAAATTTTGGTAAAATCTTGAACACAAAATTCTATCAAAATCAGTGAAGTAATTAAATACCTAAGCTAAAGTAGCAGACAAAGAGCCCTTAAAACAATTTTACAATCTTATTAATGCATTACTTTAAAGTTTGTACTTACCCAGTACATTTCCCAGAAAACGAAATTTAAACAAGCAAAATAATTTCATGCACATTTAATAATTTCATGCACATTTAAATTCATGCCTCTGACTTCTAAGGCTTATCAAATATGCAGTATCAATATGCCTATTTTACAAAACCCTACCCGATTGCTGTGCTCCAATAAAATATTGATAAACAGCATTTTGAAAAGACCTAACAACTGTTCTTCTCAAATAATACACAAACTAATATTTCACTAAGCATTACCTGACAAATGAATTGCTTTGTATTGAAAGGACATTAGTGAGTATTCTGATGGTTCATACTATCATTATTTTTGTCTAATCATCAGACATGCCCGTAACAACTGGTATGAGATGTGACATCTGTCAGTGCTTTGTACTGTTAACTACAACCACCAAAACATTGGATGTGCTTCATAAGGGCAGCAGTCACTAATTATGTAAAGTTAGCTTCATTTGATTAATGCCATTTCAAAACAAAGTGATTCAATAATTATGAAAGATGTTATATAACTAAACTTACAAAAGTAAATAGTTATTGACAAAAGAAAAAGGTTTCATTTAAATTACTGAAACTGTCACAACAATACTTCAAATTGTGCTGAAATATAAAAGCCACAATTTTGAAAAGAAATGCTGAGCCTTAAAATTTTTCAAATGATCTTTCACCTTCCATAGAATTTATCACAAAAACATGTTTGTAAGCATTAGTTAAAAAGATTATGTTCATCAACTTGAATCTATTGGTTTTAATGCAAGACACCCCATTACAAATGTTGTTTTTATTTTAGTTTTCTGAAAGACTTTATGTAAAAATAAATAATTCTGAAAATGATTGGGAGAATATTATATTCTTTTGTTTCTGTGACAAGAGTATTCATTCTATTTGGTATGACATGTTTTTTTTAGAAATAAAACTGGATTTTTTAATAACAGAGGTTCATTGTTATAGCTGACAGCAGAGGTTATCAAGCAGAGTTTTAATGGTGCACAACGAGTCAACTTTGTCAAGTTAACGTGTTCCGTCAGAATATACATATAAAGCATATTAAGATAATACAGTGAACAATTCACCACAATGCTGAAATGTCAGAAATATTAAATTAATTCATGGTAGAACTTTGCCACCTTGTGTCGTGAAGAAGTTGAGGTGGGTAGGGTGTTGACAGTTGAAAGCTGCAGCCAGTGAGCAGTGACCTTGGCAAGGACGTATTGGAGCTACATGACTCATAAGCAAAAGCGAGCCAACTCGAAGCAAGATAAACACAAAGGCATGACGTCTGACGAGTGGGGGCATTTGGTTAACTTTACTTTCACGAGTTTTGTTTTTTAAGTGTAACAGACAGTGGAATAATATTTCTGAAGACAACAAACTTAAAGTTGGAAGTGGCAGTATATTCAGCATTGATACCATACATTCATATTGTTATTGTTTTTGAAGCTGTTGCATGCAATTGTACACGCGTCCATACAGTGTTTTTGATAAAGGAGGGACCATGGAATGACCGCCACTGTTTCAGGCAGCATTTAAATTACATGTACAGCCATAGGTTTATTACTGATGTGTCTTACAAATACGCAAATACGTACTGAGCACACAGTGAATGACTGAGATAACTCGTAATTGAAATATAAATATATAATCACTGTATTTTATCATCTGCATCAATCTATATTGATCCATTTTCATTTCACTGCACATGAAACCATTGAATGAGAACCACATCAAGACAATAACTTTTCTTTTAGGATGCTGCTTACCACGCTTTTCAAGTGTGTTGCAATGTGTTACTTTATTTAACGAAACAACTCTGCATTTGCCAATCGGGCCATCGTACGAAAAAAAAAAAAAAAACACTTCGGATATGGGCAAAATGTCACTGTTAAGCTAACAAGCTCATTAAAAACACTGTTCAAAACCCTCCAACATAGCTAAAATCAGCCTTTTCAAGCTACCATACTAACCAGATGTATGTGAAACTCAGATAGAAAACTTTGCTACAGACGAAACGACAATAAAATTAAATTGTTACTGCTTAAAGTGTCCCACACCAAAACTCTGGATTGACAGGAATAGTACACACTGGTTCAACGCTTGGCTCATGGCAATGCAGCATTTTATTCATACTTTTAGGTCGCCCACATAATTCCAAAGCTTCTCAGCCTCAGCATGCAGGTAGGCGGAGCCATTTCAATGCTTTGTTCTTCTGTGTTCCGTTTATTTCACTGCATAGCAGTTAGAATAAAATTTACAATGCTGATTTTTCTGTTTGTGTCATAAATTAAGCCAATATAAACAGAGATCTGTACCAACATCTAGTTTTTTAGTATCTCTGCCTTTTCTTTCATGGATAGAAGTTTTTCCTTTGTTTGCTGCCACATGACTTGTCGCCGCCACCAGGAAGTAATTTTACAGTATATATTTTTATTAAACTATGGAACATACTTGATAATGTCATTTCTTGATATTTAAAGAACTTATTCTATTTATTGTTATTTGTGTAATAGCATATGGTAACTAACTACAGTATTTATAGGCAGTTTTCTCTCCGTGAACTGTCGTGTGTTTAGTTTGCTGTGCCACATCCAGGCTTCAACTCCACCAAGCAATGTTATCTGATCCACCAGATGCACTAAATGTGCTTTTCCTGCACTTTGTCACTCTTTATCACTTCAGCAAAGCATTGCTGACCTCACAGATTTTTGTTCACTCTAGCCTTTTTGAGAAACAAAAAACCTAATTCTTAAACTGTTCTTTGCAGTGTCTCTGCCCATATTTTGTTTTATTTTTGGGTCGTAAGTACACGTTAGCGTATGCCCACATCGAATATGCTGCTGCATGACAACACTAACTATGCTGCCACATAGTTAACTACTGAACATGTCATTTTGCGTGTCCTAATTGCATTTCTTTTTCACTTCTTGACCACACACTAAACAAACATGACATACCTCTGTCTTGCTCCTGCATTTGGACAGAAGTTGCAAAACAGAACATAGTTCATCATCGCCCACAAATTTGTTATAAATTAACCGTTAAAACTTCCATTGGAAGAAAAAAAACAAAGAAAATAGGGAGAACTCTAGAGAAGTCAAACACGATAACTGTGTGTACAAATTGTATTTAAAACAGATCAACAAACTTTAACAGGTGTTTACCAAGGTGAATATAGAAAGTTTGACATGGTGAACTCATGGTGCAGCTCACATAGGAAGTTATCTTTGAAAGAACTGTGCAATGTGAGTGCATGACTGGATTTATTTGCTTGGACATACTCCATTGCGAAATATTTCGCAAAGGAGTATGTCCAAGCAAATAAATCCAGTCACATAGGAAGTGCTGCAGACACTTCCAAAGTTTGGGAAAATTTTAACAATTTTTGTACAATTTAGGAAACTACTTGTTTGACAGAAACAAATTTCTGTCTATGAAACAGTTTTATCAACAGCAATAATAATGTGAATGATTTGTACGTTTAACACACCTTAATCATGTTGAAAAGGGGAGGTGGCACTATCCTTATTTCTTTGAAAAATGTGGCAGTAGAAAGTTGCTATTTTTGAACAAACATAATTAAATGATGGTAAATTTGGGAAAATAAATGTGTCTTGGAAAAACTGTCTACCGCTCATCCTTTTAGGGCAGTAATTAAATGTTTGATTTCACAAAGAAGTGCTATTGCGTAACAAGTACGCAACTAGGAATGACAGTGTACCACACTGGAGTGATATGTGGGCAGTTCATGCGTGGCAACTAGGAATCGTAAGCTGCATCATGTAGTGGGTTACTACAAAATCATTGGTGCGAGTCGTGCTACACTCCCCTCTGACCCCCTAGTATCTTTGTTGTAGTTCTCCTTCCAGAACAGGCCAGAAGACTGTAGACTACAAATGCACACTTCACTGTACATTGCATGCATTGTGCTACAAGTCAACATGGCAATGTACACCAACACAAAAATGACATATATGGTTCTGTTGTACAGTGAAGTGAAAGGTAATGCACAAGCTGCTGCAAGATTGTATCACAAAATATTCCCAGTGCAGAGACAACCTCATCACATGAACTTCCACAACAGTCACCCAGAGACTGCATGAAACAGGTATGGTCAAGACACGAGGTGGCACTGGTCACGCGAGGAACGTACGTATACCAAATGTGGATGAAGAAGTTTTCAAATTTGTGGAGGAAAACCCATCAACAAGCATCCGTGCCATTGTTTACTGATGAAGCAACAGTTACACAAGATGGTTCCTTTAACAGCAGGAACAGTATCATGTGGAACGATGTCAATCCTCGTGCAACTGCAATAGCAGCAAACCAGAAATGGTTTTCTGTGAATATCTCAGTGGGTATTGTTGATAATCATCTCATTGGGCCCTACTTAATGTCGCGAAGATTAAATGGACACATTTACCGTCAATTCCTGCAACTGGCATTGCCAGAGTTCCTCCAGAATGTTCTGCTTGCAGTTCGGCTACATATGTGGCTTTAACACGATGGTGCCCCTCCACATTACACAAGAGCTGTATGTAATCACCTGAACATGGCTTTCCAGCACAGTGGATTGGAAGAGGTGGCCCTGTTGTGTGGCCAGCACCAACTCCGGACCTTAATCTCCACTCGACTTTTTCCTGTGGGACTTCGCCAAGGCTTTGTTGTACAACACATCCATTGAGTCAGAGGAAGATCTGCTACCAAGTATAATGGCTCCCTGTGACAAAACTCAAAAGATACACCAGGTCAGGGATTCTGTTTTTACAGATTTTACCCATTTTGATGGATATTTAAAGGTTACAATGGATATACAGATAAGAGCAGATAGTCACTGATATTTTCAAACACTCTGCAAACTAACTGTAATATTTAAAATTCACGTGTGATGCCATGACGCAAGTCACATTCATGGTCATAGATATACTCGCACAGATATACAAATTTGTCATGATACATTTCGCAATCAAAGCCTATAGATGTGTGGCAGGTACCAAGATGGCGATTGCTGCAATCATGGTCGTGAAAGTGGCGAATTACAGTGTCTAAAACGTGAAAAATATCATTTTCAGCTACTCCTGTGGTCTTCAATTCCTAATTCAACTTGACAAAAGTGACAATCCAAAATGATCATCGGCATGAAACTACAGAGCTTCATGCAAGAAAGTAACGCCCCGCTACTACTGTGACCTTTACACATATGTTTCACTAATCAACAAACTGAAATATTTAATGCAGGCCTCTTACGGGTAAACAGTTTTTAATTACTGATACTTTATTTGCTAAATATTTAGCTGCTTGAAAATGTTCAAAGTAATTTCTTTTAATTTTTTTTACAAATTTGCCAAGTAGGGTAACACACAGAAAGTTATACTGTTATTTTACGAAGGTTAGTTATAAAATGGTTCAATCTGTAAAAACAATGATTATATTGTTTCCTTCTTACTCAGAACCAAATTTCACATAATATTATAATATTTTACTACACATGCATTAATTTTTCTATCAAAATAATATAGTAAAAATCATCTAAAAATATATCGGTAATGTATGTAAACCTAAGTTTTATATATTACAGGATTTTTTAATGCTAATTACAGGATTTTGAATCTGAACTTGGTGGCAACCCTGCACTAGGTGTTTTCAAAAGAATGCACCATTCATTGATATGCTTACTCAAGTGCTGCAACGAAATTGGAGGCCCCCCATTTGAAAACATGTTTTAGAGTTTTCATGACGATGCAAAATGACGTGGCTAGTGCAGACTTCAATTTAATGTCATACTTTATTTCTAGTTAAAGAAGGACTATCACACCTTATCTTTTATTTATATGCCTCCCTAATGTTTTACCACATACAGTGTTGTAACACACATTCCAATAGCGCTTCTATATGAAATCAAACATTTAATGATTGTCCTAAAAGGATGAGTGTTAGTTTTTTCAAGATATATTAATTTTTTTAATTTCCTGCCATTTAATTATGTTCGATCAAAAATAGCAACATATTACTGCCCCATAAATTTTTTAAAGATATAAGGGTAGTGCCCCCCCCCCCTTTTTCAACATGACTGATGAGTTAAAGTACAAATCTTTAATATTATTACTGCTTGCGGTAAAACTATTTCGTAACTAGGAATTTGTTTCTGTCAAGCAAGTAGTTTCCTAAATATTATAACAATTTTTCAAATTTTCTTTAACTTTGGAAGTGTGTGCAGCGCTTCCTAAGTGAGCTGGACCTTAAGTTCCCCAAACCAAACATTCTATTTTCACCTCAGCAAACACCAGTTAGAGTTTGTTGGTACGTTTTACATACATGTTGTATATACACAACACATTAAAATTATACATTCACATATACCAGTCAAAACATAGAAACAAAACAGACCACAACATAAAACAACAGAACAAATCTCATGTTAAAAACACCCATCATACATAAAAAGGGTAGCACGTCACTCACTGGCGAATATTCCTTACCAAACATTTTCTGAAGGTCATCACCAATATTAAAAGTACGACGGGCCTGGACATATCTGTGACACTCCAACAGGAAGTGACAGTCAGAAAAGTGTCACACACATCACAAACAGGAGAGGGTTCACCACACAGCAAATAACTGTGCGTAATGCGAGTGTGTCAATTTGGAGACGTGTAGCAAGGATACCTTCCTGCAAGGCCAGCGAGATACGTCGCTCACTGGCAGCTGAGACAATTATGACTCTGAGTTTATTGGTCAAAGGGAGCGAGTGCCATTCCCTCTGCCAAGACTTCAAAACAGAAACTCGTGCTGCATGCAATGCATCACACACTGGGACATGAGGGCCACAGGGTGGAAGGCTGCATGTTTATTTTGTTGCTGCGTCTGCTGCCTCATTTCCAATGGCGATGCCCCATGACCAGGCGTCCACAGGAAGACAACTTGTACACAGGCCTGTTCAACCACCCTCAGCTGTCCCCAGACCACACACAAAAGGGTGTGAGTAGAGAAGCCAGATCTGAACACTTGTAGAGTGTTCAACGAATTGGAGCACACGAGGCACTTGAGTGAGAACCACTACTTATAAAACACAAAGTTCTAAAAATTGCAAACAGCTCTGCAGTTAAAAATACAACATGATGGATGAATCCCACATAGATACCTCTCTGAATTCAGTCTCAGTCTGGACGTACTTAAGTATGCTCGTGTGACATTCCACAGTAGACACTGTGACTGTGCCAACATGTGTAGTACTAACAGTGTGGATTTTCGTGGCTTCTCAGGTGATGATAATATCTCAACATGGGATAAAATTTTGTTAGGTCAGGAACATTTATTACAGGCAATAATCACTCTATCCCAGAAAGTGGACAACCTCTGCAGTGACAACATCACAATGAAATTACTTGTGGAAGATCAACGCAGAGAAATCCAAGATCTGAAATCTGCTCTCCACTTAACATTTATTCAGAAAGCAGAACCACTGAAAAGCTCCTACAGTCAAGTGTTGGCAAAAACAGCCGGCCCATCTCTGCTGACTCAGGAAGTAAGAGCAGAGTCAGCACACGGCAACACAGAGGAAGATAACTACACCCTAGTAGTAAATAGGTCACTGCAAAAGAGATTCCATGATGGCACCACCAGTGAAAAAAAACCACCCAAAGTAAACACAAGCCAGATTGGCACTCGGAACTCCACCTCGCTTAAGGTAGCTGCTAAACTAGTGAAGCCACGAACCAAAGCAATTTTTGTCACCAGGTTTGTCCCTCAGGTCACAAAATTTGAAGTTAGTGAATATATTCAAAAAGAAATAAACACCAGTTATGTAAAAGTTTCAAAATTGAAGACGAAATTTGACACTTATGCATCACATCATTCCATGTGGCAGTTACTGAACGGGACTTTGATGCAATACTGAACCCCATGTTCTGGTATGAAGAAATTCTTATTAATAAATTCCCAGGCCCCCTCAAACAAGAACAACGCAACTCGTCTTCAGAGAATTTTTCAGCGGAATCGGAGGACCGGCCCCCACCCAGTAAATGAGTAAAAAGGTCGGTCAAACAGACTTAATCTATTACCAGAACGTGTGAGGCCCAAGATCTAAGGCAGTTACCTTTAACGAACAAGTCAGAGACTTGGCTTAAGTATGATAACCTTAATTCTCACTATTTTCCCCAACACTACCAGGTCTACAGAAATTACAGAAATGCTGCACTAACCCATAAAAACAAAGGACGCGGTGTGCTAATCGCCACAAACACTAAGTATGTACCTTACTCTACCAGATGCTACCAACTTGAAAGTTCCGACATTGAAGCAGTATGGACCCAGTTCAAGCTCAAGAAGCAAAGTTGTTTACTAGGAACAATTTATTCCCCACCAGACAATTAAGTTGTAAATTACACTACTTACATGAACTATATCAGTGATAAATTAGCACATTTTCAGGGTTCTCTTATTATACTGGGTGACTTTAATGTCCCTGACATAAACTGGGTCGACCTTCACTCACAGGATATCACTCAACATGCCACAAAACTAAAGGCAAGTAAATTACTCAACTTTACAGCAGACCTAAACCTGAAACAGCTGAACTCATTAGTTCCCCCAACACATCTCCTGGACTCATGCCTCGTCAACACCGAAGATGCCGCAGTTCATTTTGCAAATGATGCTTTAGTTCCTGAAGACGGACATCATTAAGCCTTAATAATCTCAGACGATGAAAAAGTATACTACTTCACCAGCACAGTCAAAGAAGCTATAAAAAATTGTATACCTACCTCAAAGAAGTCCAGTTCTTTATATCTTATATGGTTTTCAAAAACACTAATATTTGCTCTCAAACAAAAAAAATCACTATCATAAATTATTCAGACGTACTAATAATCAGAACTACAGTAAACCCTCGTTTTACCGGACTATTTGGGGGGAGGTGTGGTCCAGTAAATCAGATGTCCGGTAAATCGCGAAGTACCAAAATCGGCATTAGACAAGCCGATAGATTTATAGCAGTGTGATAAGCATAGTAACGCAACGTGTTTGTTGTGGTCAAATCGCTGGAAATGGGCGAGGGGGAAGGTTTGTGATGACTGGCTGGAGTAGAAAGATAAGCACGTGCCTGTGTCTGCTCATTGAGATAACCAAGGGCGGAGGGCTGGGGAAGAGTAGAAGGAGAGGGACAGGAGGCGGCTTGCTATCAGCTTGGTTTCGTGTTACGTTGTGTGGTAACATGTGACACGTGAACTTGAGCTACTACTTTGTATTTCACAGTAAAGTGTTTATTTACGAAATATATGACAAATAAAAATGTCCATCTAAACTACCGCTGTTTGCATCGCGACGCAGTGTTGTATACCGTATCTGTCAGATAATAATCTAGCCGCCGTCGTTGAGAATTTCTGAAGGGCAAGGGACGGAAATGCTGAGCATAAGAAAGGCATGTGTTGCGCTAGTTTGTCCGCAGCAGAATTAATCTCTCTACATCTCGCACATTTACACCACACGAGCGTTGTTGAAAATACATTGCCTCGTGGGAAGATGCGGTAGCAAGTTTCACGTGTTTCCTGGGTCCAACAGTGCCATTTTTTTTTGTTCAACATCATATTTCAACACATAACTAACTAGTTTTTTGCTTTACAAATGTCCGACTCAGTTTGTTTCTTGACACCATAATCACCACACAACTTTTCTACCGAAAC
Organism: Medauroidea extradentata; assembly: GCA_003012365.1. Taxonomy (NCBI): domain Eukaryota; kingdom Metazoa; phylum Arthropoda; class Insecta; order Phasmatodea; family Phasmatidae; genus Medauroidea; species Medauroidea extradentata. The sequence continues at coordinate 80,471 of PNEQ01001453.1, read as the reverse complement.
ATCGGCCTTCTAACTTTTATATTAGTTCAACTTTTTGCTCGATGTCAAAGTTACTCTATTTATTTTCTGTCCTGTTGCAGACACTATTTCATTTTAAAAAACGCGTAATCTTTATCGCTTACATCAACTGCGTTAAAAACTCACGTAGACACGACAATCGCTCTTGCCCGGACATGTCAAAACACTGATGAGAGATTGACTAGCTCTGTTTACCGTCTTCCGCGGCTATCTGTGCGCGCGCCTGATGTCGCTCACCAAAGCACAATAACCAGGTAGGTCTTGCGCTGTTGATCTTACAGTTCCGTAAAAAAAATTCAGGTAGGCAATCATTCTTGACCGGACACGGCACGTACCCCGATGCGCGATAAAAAATAGCTCTGTCTACCTTCTTACGCGGCTATCTGTGCGCGCGCCTGATGTCACTCACCAAAGCACAATAACCAGGTAGGTCTTGTGCTGCATGTGACAAGTAGACCCGATGGTGGAATAATTTTGTATCGCCAGATTTTGTCCGTTAAATACGAAGTCAGCTGAATAGAGGTCCGATAAAACGAGGGTTTACTGTATTTACTTTTTGCTCACTATTGTAAAGCAAGCTAAATACTTTAGTCAAGTCAATGATAATATTAAAAAAACCCTAAGAAATTCTGGCAGTATGTGAAAACTATGAGGAAGGATTATAACAGTGATATATCTCTCATTTTCAATAACACCCAAATAACAGATGCCGGTCAAATTGCTAACTGTTTTGCAGATAACTTCGCTTCAGCCTTTTCCAACTCACAATATACCCAAAACTCTCATAGTCACTCTCTTTCACCTCATTCTACCCCATACTTACATATTGGCCCGTCAATGGTACAGTGGAGCATCAAGCAACTTAAACCTTCACCATCTAAAAGACCCGATGGCATTCCCAACTTCATCATCAAAGGCTGTGCAGATATTTTTATTCCTATTCTCACACACATTTACAACCTCTGCTACACCAGCGGGCACTTCCCCACCCTATGGGAAAACTGCAACAGTTATCCCTATTCACAAGAAGGGCCAATTGTGATAACTACAGACCAATTTCTTTACTTTGCCCATTTTCGAAAATATTTGAGAAGATCCTTCATAAACACATTATTTTTCATACTCATAATCACCTTTTTTCCTTTCAGCATGGCTTCGTACATAAAAAAACAACCAGTACTAATTTGCTTGAATTCTACTCTTCGGTTTACAAGGCTGTCATTTCAAGGGAGCAATCTGATGCTATATATTTTGATTTTTCCAGAGCCTTTGGCACAGTTGATCATAATTCACTTATTAACAAATTACATTCTGCTGGGATCCATGATAACACTGTAAGGTTCCCACACACCGGAGCGGTGGCGGTAGTGGTAGCGATCAGTGTGGCACACACAAAGGCGGGCGCGATAGTACTTGCGGTAGCATTATTTGCATCTCTGTATTGCACAGAAATGGATCTCTGTATTGCACAGAAATGGACAAGCAAGAGGAACTATTACTTCTTGCACTTGCAGCAGTATTAGAAGAGAAGCTGCAACCTAGGTAAATATTTGCTTATAAAATACATACGTATTGAAATTTGGGAACCGTAAGTTTATACACTTTTTTTTTATTGTTGTAGGAAAAAACATTGCAAAGTTTGGATTCATAACATTAATTCGCGTCGCGAACAAGCAGGGGAATTCCATACATTATATGACCAGCTGAGACAAGACGAAGAAAGGTTCTATATATATTTTCGAATGTCAATAGAATGTTTTGATGAAATACTTGATCTCGTCAAAGAAGGTATACGAAAAGAATATACCCACTACAGAAGGCCTATTAAGCCTGTAGAATGCCTGGCGGTCGGTTTGAGGTGAGTGAAAATCTTTACCATATAATTAACATAAATGTAATTAGACTATCAGAATATTTATTGACATAAAAACAAAAACTATACATGAGAACAATTATTGTGTCGTCGTAAAACATGGTTCAATATAGAAAACATTGTTGGACATCACCTATAACCTGAAAAATATATTTTTTTAAACATTAAATATTTATTAAAGAACTGTGCATTATATTACGCAACTTTAATACCATAAGTAATAATGAAATACTTGTGTTCGTAAACATAGATATGGCCTATTCTTTAGAGGCAAAGCTGCGATACCATGATGCACATGACGCTTCTGCATTGAATGGTTCAAGTGGCGTCAGTGGAGCTGAACTGTCCTGTGAATATGCTGCAGAGGGTGCAGATGCAACAGATATATTTGTTCCAGGACTTGTTATATCACTGTCTAAAGATGTGGTTGCAATGTTGCTGTCTTCCATTTGTTGAGCTAATTCTTTGTTCATAATAACTTCAGCAATTTTACACTTTGCGATAGTTTGTTGACGTGGCGATAATTTTATCAGTGTTTTAGAATAGCCTAAGAATATCAAATCAATGTCATCCAAGGACGAACATGGATGGACAATCCTGCTTCGTAGATACTCCAAAACTTTGTCCACTGATGAAGGTTGAGATGATTCTTCTGAATGTATATGTTTGCGGTTTTTTTTAATATTGGAGGCTGTGGTTGACTCACACTCTCTCGTACACATTGTTCTTGAGTATTGTGCCGTATCAAATATGACACGACTTAAATAGTATACGTATTAAATTTTTAAAAATTTATATTTCTTAAATTCTGACTAATTTTTTTTGCACTGTTATGAACTTGTTTAATATTATATTAAAATTAATAAGTGTTATTGAGTAATTAAATTTATTAATGAAATTTTAGAAAGTTCACTTTCAATTACAGCTATTATTTCTTGTTACATTAGTTCAAGCCGACATTAGCCGCGCTACAGTTTATTTGTTTCTTAGCTGGACAGTAGCTGCTGATCTTTACATTCCTCTGTCAGTTGTTCTGTCGTACCTCTGTCTTTATGCCACGTGTTGCTGCCATTGCAGTGTGTGATTTCTGTATTTCACAGCGTGATTTCGATGCAGTTTAGCGATTCTGTTCACGTGATTGTCACATGCTACTGTGCTTCAATGTGCACTTTGCCTATGTTGGTACTTTTGCTAACCATTTTTCGATGCTCTTTTGTTCAACGTTTCTGCAGCTTCTTCTGTTGCATTTCTTAACACCTTTGCCGTCAACCACCGTATCGTCAAGATGAGTGTGTTTGGTGTACCTGACTTTTTGGCAGATCTTGGCACTTGAGTTGCCATAAATTTATCTTTTCTTTAATAACGTAGCAAAATTTATATTTTGATGTAGTAGAAAAACTGTAGTGCTACATTTTTAAAAATCTTTTATTGTGGTTGTTTCATATGTAATTTCAAGAGATTATCTTCGCCCTCGTCTGGTGAGTAATTTTCCTACGAGAGGTTTTATGCTCTATTTAAATTTCATATTCTTTATTTTTTTCATCATTTCTGTGTAGTGAGGGTTCACGTCACTGCCGATTCTCGACCCGGCCTATCCACGTCTTGCCCTTGACTCGTCTTGGCCTATTCACATGCTGGACTATTCACGAGCTGACCTGTAGTCTCAACTACTGATGTCCAGTCATTATGGCCTATTTTGGGGCATTTTCTTCGCATTATCATCTTCTTTATTTCGCCGCTGTAACTGTGAAATATGAAGTCATCCCAGCTTGCTGTACTTATCTACTGCGGGACTTTGAACAGATAAGCCGCAACCAAATTTGTATATTTTAATTTATAAATTAACATCTGTCACACTTACCTTTTTTTTGTAATATTTTGTATATTTTTAATAGTAAATTTGAAATTAATAACTATTTAAAATTTTATAAGGCCTAACGGATGCATCCAATTTACGTGTAATTTTGTTTTTTATTAATTTATTACATCACTGATTCGGACGTACAGTATTTATTTAGCCTACAGAATGGGCATTTATTGTTTCTATAATTTTATTGTGAATTTAAGAAAAATAATAACTGTATAAGCAATTCACAGTTTTCATTTAACCGTGCCTGCAAGATTTGGGCTTTTAATAATTTCAGTACAATTGCAGTACCAATGGACAATTCATTGATGTTAATATATTTGTGAAGTTTATTAGAAAAAAATTAATATTACAGTAAAATTAAATAATCATTTTGAGTAACCACAAATTTCAGAGTTCTCATTTAATATAATTTTCTCTGGTGTGTATTGTTTACTATGGTGAGTGAGCCTATTTATTTATTTAAATAATTATTTTTCTTTGCGCGTTGCATATGGTAGCCCAGCATTTATTTAATCATGCATTGCTTCCACTTTGATAATGTTTGATTACAACAGCTTGATCTGGTTTTGTGTGTTTGTTAATGTGCCACCTTCTTTTTTCTTCTATGCTTTTACTGGTGGGCATTTTTGTGTTTATTTGCCAGGGACTGTTATTTTTGTTTTACAATTGATGGCTATTTAAAAATAATTCATTAACCTACCATACGCACATGGTGCAGTATGCTCTTCTCTCTGTTGCACGCTTTTGCCCTCTTCTGTTGATGTATCACATATTGACGTACAGTGAACCCTCGATAACTCGGACCTCGATGTCCCGGACTTGGGATAACTCGGACAAAATTTTTAAAAAAATTTTAATAATTTTTAATTCATTATTTTTTGGTTAAAAGACATAAAAAATCGTTTCTGCTGGATTTAAATTCATCACATTACATTTTAGAACAGTATTAAACTTTATAACGTAGTCGTCCATCGCTACTTAGCCTTTAATAATCCCACAGTAAATATCTGGCAAGTTCCGTGTGATAAAATGTTGCTAGCGAGGCGCACGACACGTGAATAAAGATGCAACGCAGCAGGCCGACCTCTCACTTCTTTATCTTTCCTCCCTCTTCGTCCTGCGAGCCAGGCACGCACGTGTGTCGAAAACAAACATTTCAATGTGGTGCTTGTGAAATGACGGTAACTACAGGTTATAATGACACATAAACGGAAAATTATTTTGTTCTGGTATGTACAATGAATTCAGGGTTGCAAAGCAAATTGTCCCGGACATTAAAAAGAAAAATTAAAAATCATTGCTTTGCATTGCGATGTAGAAAAATTGGTGAGAAGGTTTTACGCCCCTTTAACAACGACGTTTTCAAGAGCCGATGTGAGTGGTGAAAGAACAATACAACATCCATGCCCGAGCCGGACACGATGAGTCACGCTCGCTTGTTGATGATGCTCTGTTGATAACGTAACGGCGTCTGGAGAGTTGTAACATTTTAAGCGTGAATCTGATTTGTTTAATAAACTACTTCACGGGAAATAATAGCGTACATGTAATGAACCGTAAAATGTAAATGTCTTATGCGGGATAATTTTAAACGATTTTCATTGAGTGACGCACGTGAATGGATTAACAAGATTTTGTAGTCTTAATATTTCCATTTTACTATACACTGACAAAATTTTTTTCTTTATTTTAGAAGAAATGTTCACGCTATGAACGAGTAACTATAGAAAAAAATGTACATTTGTTATATTCTACACCAAAAAAAAATTAGAAGGTAATTTTTGAAAACCCCTCATAATGGCCGCACCTCATTTTTTGGGCCTAAAATTTGATAAAAAATATGCGGCGATTACACGAGTAAATACGGTAACTATGTAAAACATGATTAAAATTGTATTGCTTTAAAATATGTCAATTTGTGTAAGAATACAGCTGTAAATTATGTGTTCTATGATGCAATTTACATACATAAAATTAAATTTTAAAATTAGTATTGTTAAAATATGTTCACATAATGTACAGTGACCTAAAAGGATTGTTATTTACAGTACCATTTTTATTCATGTATACGAGGAAAATTATTTTTATACCTTTGTAACTTTGAAGGAGGGTAGAGTATTACTATCAGGCTAGCAGTTGGCTGCTGCCCCTACGCAGTGACATACGGACGTAAGGTATTTTTCAAAGTAAACATCTTGTGTGAGATGCGTGTGGTCACGTGTGGCGTTTGTATTGCACGAGACTGTACCGGTTGACCTTGACTACTTCCGCTCGCAACCTCCCTAGCTTATCTCCAACGATCATTACTTATCTCTCTCACACGCACGCACATTGGCTGTCGCGGGTCGCCAGCCAGACGAAAACTTTTATATGATAGAAGGGTGCCTGATGACAGCTTGTAGCACAGAGGTAAAAAAAAAGGATCAGTCAGAAGTAGCAGCATAAAAAATAAATAAAGATCTGACTGCCCACATTGTTTGACATTCTTTTATAGTCCTCCACGTTACGTTAATTTTCCCACTGCATGGTGGCCCTCCCGTAACTTGATACGATAGTTATGACAAAACAGTATTTATTGCAGCCTCTTTTGCTTGTAGAAATAATAGCGTAGGTACTAATTTCTTCGTATTTCTTGTGATTAATGACTCATTACCCCACCTCTCCGGACACCCCTCGATAACATGGACAAATCGTAACTCGGACAGCTTCTTCCCCCTTTTAGTCAGAGTTATCGAGGGTTCACTGTATTTATATTGTTGTTTTCGTCACAACCGTCTCGCTCACCCACTGTGGCATTAACATTGGATTCCGTACGTGTGAACTCTAAGTAAGGTTTTAGAAACTCCATTTGTTGGGCCCATAGCCAGGTTTCGTACCGGTTGATTCTTTTCGCTTGTTGCCCAATGTGTGTTTTCAACTACGAAGATGTTTAGCGTAACTATCTCTCATGTTTTTCCACTGTTTCTTCAGTGTTTCACCTAAAATTAAAGTGAACAACTGTGTTAGCTATAGTTTTATGCGCGCGCGTGTGTGTAGGAATATATATATATATTAATGTACAACAAAATTGTCGAATAACAAGCACATTAAATGAATACTGATTAAAATTGAAGACGAGAACGTTAACGGAAAAATGTTGCACGACAACATTTGTCGTACACAATGTGGCACCACAACATGCAGGTAATTCACTCTTGCGCTTAACAGAAAAAATACTATCACTGCTGTAGTCATTGTAATACATTCTAAAAACAATATAAAATGACATGTAATATTATGATTTCGGTTGAGCACAGGGGGACCAACTGCATTTTGTATTGCCACATTGTGCACTAAAAATGTAAAGTCGTACAACATTTTAGTCTCCAATTTAGTCCACAATTCACGTGGTATGCTTGTTATAAGACTGTTTCTGAGCACCTGCATGTCCATAGTGTATACACATCTTGGTTATAACTACACTTTTACCCAGGCCTTAAAGGTACAGCATGGCAATCTGTATAATATTCTCGATAAACTCGGTTAAATTATAATATATAAATATAATAATACTATTGACAACCAATTCCTATAGAACTGGTTTGAAGAAGTGTTTTTTTATGTTACTGTGTAGGCAATTTAACATATACTGTATTTTACAAATAAAAGCTTTTCAAGAAACATGGCTAACAAACTTTTCCCGCTGACGATTTAAGTTATAGGTATGTACTGATATATGTTTAGCATGTTGTAATAAGGGCACTCGCACACATTTTTGTTTGTGTTCTAGATATGTGGCTACAGGAGACTCGTACAAACACAATCGGACATAGCTTCAGAATAGGATTTTCGACAGTAAGTATCATTGTAGAAGAAGTATGTAATGCCATTTGGAAATGGCTACAACCTATTTATTTGCCTGAGCCTACTACGGAAATATGGGAACGAACCATTTCCGGCTTCCAAGACACGTCGCAATGTCCAAACTGTATGGAAAGTGTAGATGGTATACAGGTGACAGTAAAGTGCCCAGACAACACTGGTTTGACCTATTTTTGTAATCTACACAAGTTTTCTGTAAATTTAATGGGTATTGTTGATCACAATTACAAGTTTATTTGTATAGATGTCGGTGGTTATGGGAAGAACGGTGATAGTGGCGTTTTTAAAGCATCAGCAATGGGCCAAAAACTTTTGAATGGAACATTTAATACTCCACAAGATAGACCCTTGCCTGGTCAAAATGGACCCACCCCGTGTGTGCTGATAGGCGACGAAGCTTTCCCACTGCGTCCATACATAATGAGGCCATTTCTTTACAGGCAAACAAGAAACGACAACATGAAACATGTGTACAAGCGATTGTGTCGAGCTCGTCGTGTTATCTAAAATGCCTTCGGTATTTTAGCTCAAAAATGGCGCGTATTTTACAGGCCCATAGAAGTTAAGGTTGAAACAGTTATCAGTATTGTTAAAGCCACATGCGTACTTCACAATTTTTTGCATGACAAACAAAGTGACCAGGACTTGCAACAACTCCTCGAAGCGCCAGAACCATTGTTGGGAGATTTGGAAAATCTGCCAATTGACGGGTGATGCGCAACAATTGAGGCTTTTCGTATACACTATAGATTTGTAACGTACTTTAATAATGCACAGTAAGGTACGTCTTTTACAACAAAGACAACAAGCCAGTTGATTAACATTGAAGTTATTCATTTAAAGTGGTACCGTATGCAAGATTTATCCATGCTAAAATTACGTTTTATTTTGCTTTCTTGTACTTTATCAATACGTTATGTGACTTGAAAATAAATTTTATAATAAAAATGGTTCAGAACTTACCATCAATTTTCAGCATTTTGCCAATTTCGTACTTGAACACTAGGCGGCCTGCGGGCGAATGCAACCTGCTGCGTTCTGGCCGCCATCGCGCCATGAACGCAGCACAGGCCGCGACCGCCAAGGTGTGTTCGCTGCCGGTCTGAACATGCCCACTTGATTACGTAGATCGCATTTCACCGCTACTGTCATCGCTACCACCACCGCTCCGGTGTGTGGGAACCTTTAAATTAATATCTAATTATATGATCTTTGAAAGATTTTTGCAAAAGGGGATGTATTACAATATGAGTATTCATGAATATACGCCATTGCTTGCAAATGTTGCCAAGTCACAGATAAACCCACAAAAACATAAAAATACAAAGAAAATAAAAAATGCAACAAAATTACGAAAAAAAAAAAATAAACAAGACCAGATATGGTATTTGTCAACACACACATAAATAATTCCAGAATAGGAATATAGTCAGTATAAGAAAATAGAGGCTAAAAAAAAAAACGGACAGAACAAAGTATATGAACAGGACAACGATGATGGACAAAAGCGACGAGGACAACACAAAATGAACACAGCGACAGAAAAGATTGTAGGCGAGACAGCACAACGAAATTAACACAGACGAAGATAGCAGGTTCTCTTCGACGACAACAGATGCGACGTTTCGGGAACTGAAATATGTTCCCGTCTTCAGGCACACAAACAGTCCGACGATCACGAACAGACTGACTGTGACAACTGGAAAAATAAAGGTCTTATATAGGGGAAGGATCTGCTTCTAGCTCGGCCAATGAGAGCGCAGCTGTCTTCTGATTGGTCGCGCAGCTTGTAATAGGCTTATATGCTGCAATGATGACTTATCATTATAAATTTTGTAATTAAGCTGTGCAAAAATAACAATTTTCACAGTGTTTTAATATTAATGTGGCCCTTGCACTTCTTTCAAAAACATAGAGCAACCCTTCCCAAATTCTGAGTTTGAGACTGCTGAGTAAGAGGAAGTGAACTGCAATCCCTGTCTAACAAATTTCTTGCTAATGGAAATGAATACAACAGAGCACAGACATTAGTGGTTTTCTGCTACAAGAGATGATGCAATTATTTAACAGTTTGTTTAAATGTGTTTGGAATGTGAGCTGATTGACTAAATATTTATTTTTATATGCAACCAGCAGGAAAACATGCATGCTAACCACTAAAATGAGTTAATTTTTTGAAAATAATCCCAGATAATCCAATTCCTGAATAATTGTGTTACATATTAACAAGGTTAAAAGTATTGATAAAATAAACCAATTTTTGCTTTTTAAAAAATAAATTAAAAACTAATGTACGGTATATAATGTTTTACAATACCTTATCATCCACATTAAAGCATGGTTTTACATAGTTAGTGTAAAACTCCAAAGGTGTAACAGGTCCAAAGGAATTATACTGTTTTGATTTATCATAAAATTCAAAAGTAAGTTTCTCTGCTGGAGTACCTAGACAAATTGCTACCACACGATATACTTCATCCATATTTCTCTCAATAGTTTCTCTTAGCTCATCCTCGCTGGCATCTGCTTCTACCATTTCCCGAAGAACCTTTGTATACTCCCGCAACTATAACAAAATAAAGCATTATTTGATCAGGTTACACATTTTAAAACTTAAGAAAATGATTGTACTTAAAAATACTGATTAAGTAACTTTTTTTCAAAATAACAAGAATGCTGCATTGACTGATGGAAATATGTATCAGTTAGTACAACATTTTAAACCATTGTATGTACTTTATACACCAGGTGCACAAAAATACTTGTCATGCACATCCACAGCAACCTAAGTGCACAAAAATCTTTAAAAGTACTGTGCCAGCATCCAGTTCATGACTATTACATGTGTTATTTCTGTCACTGCAATGTGATTCATTGGTATGAATAACCAATTATGCTTACAAATGCCTAGAAGTATTTTTTTATAGTATTCATAACACCAAAATGGCAGTATGCACAAGAAAAATACAGTAGTCCATTCCATTCAGATTTTGCTAATGAATAATGAAGTCAACAATTGAGAAGTTGACTGGAATAAAGGCTTTAGTGAGCTAAGGTGTTCCTTCCATCAAACAGTTTTTCTTGTTCTATAAAGTCCATAGGAGATACACAAAAAATTTTATACCAATATCTCAATTTTTACCAACCTATGAATTTTTGTCTTGGCCCGGACTGGTATCACTATGCTATAAATAACTACCGATTTACCTAATAATCTGTGTATGGTAAATATTATAAACTCATGTAATGTAAGTAGCTACTAATTATTAGTAGTAAGAGAAAATCATATGAATAAGACGCAAAATAAAACAAGAACAAATTTCTTCTAAACATATACCTGCCATTATCTCATGATGCCATTTTCTTACTAAGGCCTTGTAACTCCTCAATTGTCTTTCATTTTTAAGAAACCAATACAGTAAAAATACTAAATTTGAGTTTAAGTTTTAAGATTTTAGGGTTAGTAACAGAAAAAAAATATTTTTTTCCGCACATGGTTTTTTTCTATTCGGTTTGAGCTTTAACTCGTATGCTTTGATAACATTTTACTAGTGAACATACAATATCCGCAGAAACACTTGACTGTGTTCATAAACTCTAGGCAGAGAAGGATCTTGGCTTTCCTTTGCCCGGGGCAAGAGTTCTGGTTTTGCACCCCCTCTCCTCTTACCATTCATGACTAACAATTTTTGGCACCACCAGTACCTTCTCTAAACCAGCGCCTGAGGCAGGATAGCCCCCTATCCTCTCTAAATCCCCTCCTGCACTTCTGTTTCTGCAGCTGCCGTGATCAACGAAAAATGGAGAAAAGAGACAGAGAGAAGCAGTGAGTGTCACACATGTGCCGCATGAGCTGTTTTGTTGTCAGCCGCTACCTCATTCCGCACTTGATCATGTTGACGCATCTTAGTCAAAAAATTATGTAACTGCAAATTTACGTAAGTTGCACCTCACGTGATTCGGCGCCTACCCGTACTACATATGTTTAAAATTAAATTACAATATGGACATCAAAAACCATGTTTTATTTAATAATGTGATCATATTTTATTAATTCAGTAGTTGAAAAGTTACCAGAATCTAAGTGATTCAAGATAAAGTGAGCACTCAAAAAAACCCTGATTTTTTTTCTATTTTCCGCCAATTTATATCGTCCCGCTGCTTGTAAAAATAAGCATTGCCACATGATTTATTTACATAGACTTGTACTTACAATACACTGCTGCGATAAATGTTAGCTATAATGTCTACTCATTAAATAATCAGGTTCTGTATATATGCTATACTCAATGGTAATCTTAGTTATAAATACCTGTGAGTTAACATTTTATAATACTGTTGCATGCTCTGTTTCCGAGGGCGGGCTGGATGGGGCCCGTGTCGAAACACCTTGAGGGCTGGCCCATGACTCAAAGCCCGGTGTCTCGTGGTAGGAATCCCGCCGAAACTACGTCATAGATACCTGTCCCAACTGCGCTTTAACCCTTCGAGGGCGGCCTACGTGGCTAAAATCATGTCAGAAACATGATATAATTTCTATTTTAGACCCCTGAAATGCGGGGAAGACCAGACTGTCTGCCCTAGTATAAAAGCGCAGAATCGGAACATTTGAGGAGAGTTCGCTATTGGTCGTGCTAGAGGAAGGTGCTATAGTTGTGGAGATAGACTGGTGAAGACATCTTGGTGACGTCAGAGTCTACTGTGAGGCGGCAACCTTCGGAGCAGTGTTGGACGAACCACGAGGACTGTTGCGGCGGGCTGACGGACGAAGGAGGTACACAACGGGAGTCGAACCGAGGACCTCAAGAGTGAAGACAGCGGTGCACTCGGGGTGCTGCGCAGCACATGACGTTTCATCACCACGGCGGACTATTAAGGTTGTACACTATCACTACTTGAAAGACTGTTAATTGGAAATATGACTGAATTTTATTGTAATTTGTAGTGTTTAATTAATTGAGGGTAGAAATTTTTTTTGGTGCTTTAACTGTCAGAGTTAATTAACGTGTCTGTGACACAGGAGTAATTGTGTGCATAACTAATGGTGTTGTGAGAGCTATAGTTGATTACTGTTTTGTGTATTTCGTAGCTTTGTGAGCTATTAAATCCAGTACTTAATTTAACTCTTTTATTTCTAATTATAAGACCTCTATCCCAAAAGAACTCATGGGAATTGCCCACATATAAAGTTTATGTCCCAAACGTGTAACACTGGTGTCAGAAGTGGGATAGAGGCATAAAGTAAATTCAATAATTAATTATTTAAATTAAATCAATGCACACAACTGCTGTTTAATTAAATTGAGCCAATTCATAAATTTTATGTTTAAATTTCAATTGTAAATGTGAATGATTACAAGAAGCATGTCAGCTGAAATAGAAGCACTAAAAGCCCTCATGGAGGGATTGAGTGGCCAATTAAGTGGCCAAATCAATTCTGTCAGAGATAGTGTAAATGCAAATGTTGATAGTGTAAATGAAAATGTTGATAAGAAAATTGACAGTGTAAATGAAAATGTAGATAACAAAATTGATAGTGTAAGTAAAAATGTAGATAAGAAAATTGATAGTGTAAAAGATAACGTAAATGAAAACATAAATAAGCAAGTAGATAGTGTAAAAGAAATGGTGTACCAGGAAATAGATGCTGTAAACGAGAAGGCAGGCAGCATAAAGGAAGAACTAGGCAGTGTAAAGACAGAGATGGAGTATGTGAAAAATGGCATGCAGCAATAAATGGATGAGCTGACGAATGAGTGTCAATAACTTTTCCATGGTAAAGAAGGTGGCCATCTAGTTACCGGAGAAGACAAGGTCATTGCTGAATCAATACCTGAAGGCGCCGAAGAGAAGACCACGAAGTTTGAACCAGGCTATAGTGTGGTTCACAACCAGGCAGAAAATGGGCTGCAACATGTTGGTGTTAGTGCGCCTGCATCGAACATTGGAAAAGGGATTTCTGTCAAGCCTGCCCCTTACGATGGCCAGACTCCATGGCGAGAGTACCAAAACCAGTTCGAGATTGTGGCAACCATAAATGGTTGGTCTGACCAGCAACGTGCCTACTATCTTGCAGCTGTGCTGAGGGGACCTGCCCTCAGTATACTCTAGTCGCTTCCAGAACAACAACATCTGGAATACTCGACATTAGTTAATACACTGGAGCTGCGCTTCGGCGACAAGTACTTGAGACATGCCCACCATGCCCAACTAAGGAGCCGCACCCAGTGATCAGGGAAGCCACTGCAAGAATTGTGGCAGGACATTGTGCGACTCGCCCATTTGTCGCTCGAGGGGTGTCCAGAACAAGCACGAGACATTATAGCAGTCTGCTTCTTCGTCGACGCCATTGCCGATGTAGATGTATGCCAAGCTGTGCGTCTGGCCGCCCCAAGGACTATGCCGGATGCCCTGGCCAGAGCACTGGAGGTTGACTCTGCTAGAGGACCATCAACTCGGCGTGCCGTGCGGGCGGTCGCAGTGGCAGGCGACAATAGAGATAGCTGCATCGAGAACACCTTGAAGGGAATGGAAACCATGATACACAGAATCACGTTGAATACACACTGCCCTCGACAACAGGGACGACCAAGCTGTTGGGAATGTGGAGAGCCCGGACACCTAAGAGCCCAGTGTCCACGATGGCTACAGAAAACCAGTAACCAAGAGCAGGATGAAGCTGCCCGATCTGGCCAGCCGTCGGGAAACATGTAAGCACCGGTCTTAAGGGGCAAAGGTCGGTGACTGAGGGAGATAAGGCCCCAGTATTTCTTCGAGTACACTCAGTGAAACAAGATTTTAATGCAATCCTAGTGGAGGGCAGTCTGGATACTGTTTCTTGCCATATGGTTGTAGACACTAGAGCAACCATTACTGTTGTCAGACCGGACATCTTGGGGCCTTTTCCCCAGCAGTTAAAATGCCATAAACACAGACAGAGCTTTCTGACGACAGTGACAGGCAAGACCACACCAGTAAAGGGGAAGAAAAAGGTACAGTTGAAGTTGGGTGACCTCTGCATTGAGCACGAAGTGTACATAGCCGACATTGAAGACGAATGTTTATTGGGCCTGGATGTGTTGCGCAAGTTGGAGTACTGTATAGATACTCGGTCAGGAGTATTAAGGGCTGGTAACCGAGAACTGGTGATGATGCCATGAAGCGAACTGCCCTCGCCAACCAGTTGCCAGGTAGTCTGTTGTGAGACAACTGTTTTGCCAGCTTCCAGTGAGATTGTCATCCCCGCACGGTGTCGAGGCAATTTTGTGCGGCGTGTAGCTCTGGTCGAACATATGAGATGAGGAAGCAGCTTACCTGATGAGGTGGTGGTAGCAAGAACATTGGTTTCGCCGAGACCTGGAAATCTACCTGTTCGAATGGTTAACTTATCAAACAGGCCAATCCAGCTTGAGGAGGGGGCCATAATAGGTGTGTGCAAACAAGTCTCCCAAATAACTACAACCGACAAAGAAGCCATGAAGTCAGGCGACCTTAATGGGCCTATGCCAGAACCACTCAAGGAACTACTGACTAGAACTGGAGAAAACCTGAACTGGAGACAAGATAAGGCTGTGGCAGAACTTCTGAAGAAAAACAAGAGAACTTTTTCATGTGGGCCACTTGACCTTGGCAGAACATCCGCTGCACAACATCACATTGATACAGGAGAAGCTAGGCCAATCAAGCAACCCCCAAGACGACTTCCTCTGGCTACACAAGAGACTGTGGATGGTATCTTGAAAGAAATGAAGGACTTGGATGTGATTGAGCCGTCGGTCAGCTCTTGGTCATCACCTGTTGTGCTAGTTAAGAAGGAAGATGGGTCCACAAGATTTTGCGTGGATTACCGCCGGCTGAATGATGTGACCAAAAAGGACTGCTACCCGCTCCCTTGGATTAATGACATACTGTACAGCTTGACAGGGTCACAATGGTTCTCTACACTTGACATGAAGAGTGGCTACTGGCAATGTGAGGTGGGACAAGAGGACAGGGAGAAGACAGCCTTCTCTGTGCAAGAGAAAGGAACTTGGCAGTTTAAAGACAAGCCGTTTGGTCTATGCAATACCCCTGCTACCTTCAAACGACTAATGGAAAAGATCCTACCTCTAGATATTTGCCAAGTTTACTTAGATGATATCTTGGTCACCGGTAAAATATTTGAAAAACACCTTACCAGATTAGATTCCGTGTTTCAGAAAGTGGCTGCTGCAAATTTGAAGCTGGTTCCCAAGAAGTGCCACCTGTTCCAAAAGAAAGTTAGTTTCCTAGGGCATGTGGTATCAGCTGATGGAATCCAGAGAAAACCAGGGCAATAAAAGACTGGCCACAACCAACAGACCGGACACAGGTGAGGAGCTTTCTTGGACTCTGCCCTTATTATCGGCGATTTGTACATGGATTTGCTACGATTGCGAAGCCACTACATGAGCTTATTGAAGCCAAAAGAAAATTCCTGTGGATGCCTGAATGTGAAACCTCTTTCAGAAAATTAAAAGAAGTTTTAATGTCCCCTCCAGTTTTGGGCTTCCCCGATAATGAAGGCGAGTTTATATTGGACACAGATGCGAGTGATGTAGGCACAGGTGCTGTGCTAACGCAGGTTCAAGATGGAGTAGAGAAGCCTCTAGAATACTTCAGCAAAGTACTGCAGAAACCAGAGAGAAATTATTGTGTCACTCGCAGGAAGATATTGGCAATGGTGAAGTCCATATCACATTTCCATCACTACTTATATGGCAGTCACTTTACTTTGCGAACAGATCATGCTGCTCTACGCTGGCTACTGAACTTCAAGAATCCTGAAGGACAAATAGCTCAATGGATACAACACCTTCAAGAATACAACTTTGATGTACAACACCATCCTGGTCGCTCCCACAATAATGCAGATGCATTATCTCGTAGACCTTGTGACCCCAACTGTCGCCATTGTGAACGGCAAGAGGAGAAAAGTGGAGGGGTGCGCTATTTTAGAACAACTAGGCTTCTGGCATCAACAGCCGATAGGAAGTTCTCCTGGACTGATGACAAAATAAGAGAAGACAACAAAATGACCCAGACTTGTGCCCAATTCTGGATTGGAAAGAGCAGGACCACCGGCCAGAATGGCAGAAGCTATCTGAAAAGAGTGCTACAACTAAGGTATACAGTGGAATTCACTTGTTCTGAAGAATGGTGTCCTCTACCGGAATTGGGAGAGTGCGGATGGCAGACATGAACACCTACAGTTGGTCCTCCCAGAGAACAAGGTCCCAGAGGTACTGAAGGAGCTTCATAATTCTGTGTCAGGCGGTCATTTCGGAATTAATAAGACACTCAACAAGGTTCGAGAGAGATTTTACTGGCTTCATTGCCGTGAAGATGTCGACAGATGGTGCTGAATGTGTGACGACTGTGCCGCAAAGAAAGGTCCGAGGGTCAGAGGCCGAGGTCGTCTCCAGAAGTACAATGTTGGTGCACCATTCGAGAGAATGGCTGTTGACATCTTGGGTCCCTTGCCAATAACCGAGAGAAACAATCGGTACTTGCTGGTGGTGCAGGACTACTTCACCAAATGGACAGAGGTTCTTCCCATACCAAATCAAGAAGCCAGCACAGTGGCTGATGCACTCGTAGAACATGTGTTCTCAAGGTTCGGGGTGCCATTGGAGCTTCACTCGGACCAAGGGCGGAATTATGAAGCGGCCCTTTTCCAAGAAGTGATGAAGATAATGGGTATAAAGAAGACCCGAACCACTCCGCTACGTCCACAGTCTGATGGAATGGTTGAACGCCTAAATCGCACACTTGAGCAGTACCTATCCATCTTTGTATCTGATAATCAAAAGGATTGGGACTCCAAAGTACCACTGTTTCTGCTAGCATACCGTTCTGCCATTCATGAAGCAACTAAGGTGACACCGTCAAGAATGCTGTTTGGAAGAGAGCTCCGTCTCCCGAGCGACCTGATGTTCGGACGACCGGCAGAGGAAGACCAAATTGCATCTCCAGTGTATGCCAGCGAGTTACGTCGCAAGTTGGTTCACACTCACAACTTTGCCCGGCGACAACTTAGGATCAACACCGACAGGATGAAGACTCGCTACGATAGGAATGCACCAGATGAAACATTTCAAGAAGGTCAGCTAGTGTGGTTGTACAACCCTCAGAGAAAGAAGGGGTATTGTCCCAAGCTGCAGAAGAATTGGGAAGGCCCTTATGAAATAGTGAAGAAGATCAATGATGTGTTTCGAATTGTTCGTCGAGGCTCTCGGGCCAGAGGACCTAAAGTTGTACACATCGTAAGATTAGCCCTTTACGATGGACCTGAGGCTATTGTGTCTGTTCGGGACGAACAGACTTAAGGAGGGGGCAGTGTTGCATGCTGTGTTTCCGAGGGCGGGCTGGATGGGGCCCGTGTCGAAACACCTTGAGGGCTGGCCCATGACTCAAAGCCCGGGTGTCTCGTGGTGGGAATCCCGCCAAAACTACGTCATAGATACCTGTCCCAAATGCGCTTTAACCCTTCGAGGGCGGCCTACGTGGCTAAAATCATGTCAGAAACATGATGTAATTTCTATTTTGGACCCCTGAAATGCGGGGAAGACCCGACTGTCTGGCCTAGTATAAAAGCGCAGATTTGGCACATTTGAGGAGAGTTCACTATTGGTCGTGCTAGAGGAAGGTGCTATAGTTGTGGAGATAGACTGGTGAAGACATCTTGGTGACGTCAGAGTCTACTGTGAGGCGGCAGGCGGCAACCTTCGGAGCAGTGTTGGACGAACCACGAGGACTGTTGCGGCGGGCTGACGGACGAAGAAGGAGGTACGCGACGGGAGTCGAACCGAGGACCTCAAGAGTGAAGACAGCGGTGCACTCGGGGTGCTGCGCAGCACACGACGTTTCATCACCACTGCGGACAATTAAGGTTGTACACTATCACTACTTGAAAGACTGTTAATTGGAAATATGACTGAATTTTATTGTAATTTTTAATGTTTAATTAATTGAGGGTAGACATTTTTTTTGGTGCTTTAATTGTCAGAGTTAATTAACGTGTCTGTGACACAGGAGTAATTGTGTGCATAACTAATGGTGTTGTGAGAGCTATAGTTTATTACTGTTTTGTGTATTTCGTAGCTTTGTGAGCTATTAAATCCAGTACTTAATTTAACTCTTTTATTTCTAATTATAAGACCTCTATCCCAAAAGAACTCATGGGAATTGCCCAAATATAAAGTTTATATCTCAAACTTGTAACAATACTGTTTTCTCTGCATAGACTAATTAGTTATGACACCACGTAGTATATTAATTTGTAATTCTAAACCACCACTACAAACAGACACGCCACACTCAATTCAATAATTCAAGTTCCAGCATACTGCCTTGAACGACAACGCAGTTAACAAAAACAATTAATAACGTATTTTCTTAATGTGTCAAACAGAAAAAAAATGCTGTTTCTAATTCCATATCCTTAAGCTGGTGATCGTAAAACATAACAGATTACAGATTACTAATGACTTCACATAATTTAGCAATGATATTCATAAACAGTTACTTCTTTACTTCTAATACTTTTGAATGTGTTCATCAAATACCCATATTTATTACACAACGGACAAAAACACTCATGACTCAACTCACTTTCAAGCGATCGAAGCGGCGAAAACCGAAATCTGGTGCCACTTATCGGTGGAATTTTGAACTACATCCGTGGCGCGAGTGTTAGCGGCAATGTGTCAACAACAGTTTTGAATTCAGCGGGCAGTTTCATCACTTTGTGGTGGTGCTAATCAAGTCAAACTGCACAGTTAGTAAGGTATGTTAATAAGATTATAAATAAATATTTTAAATTGTACGGTATACAGAGAGTTCGATTGTATGTGGTGTTCTTTCACTAATGCTGTATTCAAATAAGAAAATACACGGAACTACATGCAATGATTCACTATCAACCATACTGCACCGTTTGGGTGCCTACAGAAGGCTGTTGTTTAGTATCGTTATATTTCCTTGCTCTTACTCTATGCTTCCGCTTTTCCACTTCCCTACGCAGCTAGACTCTGGCCAGGTTGAACTAAGGTTCTTGCGTGGGCCGTCAGCTCACTTTCCTTTCTCTTCTGGACGTGGGCACAGAGTATGTAAGTACTTCCGAGCTCCTATTTAGTGTGATGGGGTAAGTTGGGGAATTGTCCCCCCCCCCCCATGCCATCATGTGTTGTGCTTAAATTAGTTTGTTTAATTCATGTTATAATGTTTTTTCTAAATTCCTTTTTTGGTCGCCGTCTGATGGAAAATTCTCTCTCAGTCTTAAAATGTTTTTTGTAATGTTTTGCTATGTTCTTTGCTATTTGACATTTCCACGTGGTATTTATTAGCTGTTGTGATTATTTGTTGCTTGATTGTCTGATGGCTTTTTCCACACACGTGTGTTGCTTTATTAACTTCTAGCTTTGTAACACCAGATTTTGACATTATGGAGCCCGCGGAAGTAACTACCTTTGTGATGGCACGTTTGGCGTGTCATGTGTTTCATGTAATTAAATTATGACTTGCCCTGATACGTTCTTTTTTTAGTTGATATACTTTGCGATCCTTGTAAAACTATATAATATTTTTTGTAAATTATTAAAATAATAATTTTCCGTCTCACAGACGCTAGTAATGTCCACTGTGTGGACACATATTTAGATTTTCCATATGTTTAAATTGCCAACTTTGTAACTTCTGATTAGTAAAACTTGCTTGTTTATACATTTGTTTGAATTTGTAATATTTTTTATAATCCGCAACACCCGGTATGTTACAATACAAACAATAATGTAATTATTATTAATGTTGACTAATATGTAGTAACGGAGACTGATTATTTTCAACGAATTAATCTTAAGTGCTCACTTTATTCCAAATGGCCTCTCTCTCTCTCTCTCTCTCTACATATATATATACTGTTATCGTATGTTTTGTTCAATTGTGTAAATTTCCTCACAAAACATGTTCAAACACTCCACCACCAGCTTCAATGCATTTTGCTGCTCTGATAGACAGCTGCTGTGTTGATGATCTGAACTCATTAGGACATTGATTTACTTGAGCACAAGCATGGTAAATACGAGCGAGAAGTTCCTCTCTTGTGTCCACCCTGTGTGTGTAGACTTCGCTTTTAAGCCAACCCCACACACAGTAATCCAATGGGGTAAGATCAAGTGACCTCGATGGCCAAGCAATAACTCCATGGCATCCGATCCAACGCCCAGGATACGTTTAGTTGAGGTACTGTGTCACTGGCCGTACAGAATGTGCAGGAGCTCCGTCTTGCTGAAAGTACATGCAAACTCTTGTTGCCAAAGGGATATTCTCCAAGTATACAGGTAACATGGTTTGAAGAAAATCAAGATACCGTACTCCATCAAGAAGATTATCTAAAACTACTGGACTGATGAGGTGGTCACCAATAATACTGCACAACACGTTAACAGAGAAACAGAGTTGAAAAATCCTTTCTACAGTAGGGTGTAGCTTTTTGTCTGCCCATACATAAGAGTTGCGTGTGTTGTTGATTCCGTTGCTGGTAAATGTCGACTCATCAGTGAACAGAATTTGTGGAAGTAATCGATCATTGGCAATGATCCACTGACAGAATTCTTGTCGATGGACATCATCTCCTTCATGCAGATGTTGTACACACTGCAGATGACATTGATACAGACCCTGCTCGTGTACTTTGCTTATCACTTTTGTTTGTGGAATATGAAGCTGAGCAGGAATTTGTCTCGAGCTAGTTGTTGGACAGCGTTCTAGTACCTGAAGAATGTTCTCAACTTCATTAAGAGCTTGTTGTACGGAACGTTCATATACAACATTTACGCTGGGAAGCGTACCGCGGTCATGCAATCCTGCAAACACCCTGCTAAACACCCTGCCATCTGGAACTCTGCAATTAGAAAATCGTCGTTCGTACTCACGAACAGCGGCTCTGGAATTCCCATCGGTGAAACCATAGACAAACATCATGTCAGCATACTCTGCACGTGTGAAGGCGTGGCATTTTTGATTACACTGAACTGTATTCACTGTACACGTAACAACACTATAGTTCCCAATACTAGGGCAAAAACTGTAGGACTGAAACTGATGTTAACAACTGCATCATGATTAGAGCGCCACCGTATGGAAATGTACAAAATTACACACAACATAAGATAACAGTAGCGTGATTTACCATCACCGGCACTATTTTAAGAATAAGGACTTGTTGTGGGGTTTATTCCATATACTAGTTGGAAAGACTTCTGGTATCTAGTAATTGCCGTAGTGGAACATTTTCTGAGGCTATGAACTCTTGTGCCAGTGATTCACCATGTCTGTACTTTGTCAGAACCTAGCGTAATTTTGAAC
Source organism: Medauroidea extradentata (assembly GCA_003012365.1). Taxonomy (NCBI): domain Eukaryota; kingdom Metazoa; phylum Arthropoda; class Insecta; order Phasmatodea; family Phasmatidae; genus Medauroidea; species Medauroidea extradentata. The sequence goes on along the minus strand of PNEQ01001453.1, from coordinate 58,464 downwards.
TTTCCCGCCACCGCCACGTGCTTTGGCTATCCTCGGACAGCTTTGGTGATGCTAATGCCCCTTTCACGACTCTGCCGTCTTCCCCTCTCCTTCCCCTTCTCCTGTTGGTAAGCCAGGCCTGCCCGCTCTTGGGTGTAGTCAGTATCTGCTCATTGTTCCTCCAATGCGCAACGCCTTTCGGCCCTCTCGATGCTCTGACGGTCGTCGTGTTTATGGTAAGTTGGCGTTTGAGTTATAAAAAACGTTATTTTCCTTTGAAGTCGTTTGCTCCTTCTGAACTGTGATTTGCATGTCACTTCTGGTTTCTTCCTTACCATTTTAGTAAAGGGCGCCGCCGGCGAGTCGAACTGACCAAAACGAATGACATGTTATGCCCCATTTAATGTGTGATATTAGTACTCATGTTTTGTAATAGCCGTGTGGATGAATTTGGACAATGTGTGTTTTTGATAAGAAATTAATGTCATTGTTTTGTACAGCTGTCACATTTAATATTTAAATTACACTTTTAAAATTAACCTACATTATTTTGTCTTAATTTTGGGAATGGCATTGGGTCCCCTCGGGATTAGCCCAACTTGTTCCTGCGTACTTTCACAGTGCAGACTTGCTGACTGACTATATATTACAGTGATTTAGACAGTAACATACTTCAGAATTGCCTTAAAATTTAGGGATAGAATGGACAATAGCATGTTTCCAGCAGGCAGGAAGCCTACCAGTAGCTAAGGATAAATTAAATATGTGCTGTATGCTAGGTAAAATATGCAGAAGCAATTCACAAATTATTGTTCTAATTAAGATTTTGTCGTTTCCAACAGCATTGTTTTTTCACATGGCGAATTGATTTAATGATATAAGAATCTTCAGTACCTGAGAACCTATATTACTGTCAGTACAAAACTAGAACTTGAAATTGGGAAAAGACAATAAACATAATTGTAGGTTTAAAAAAATAAGCATATTCTTTATGTTTTCTATACATGCATAGTCTCACTTTGACAAAGTAAATATGTCAGCAGTAATCCAAAATGATGGGCATTTAGCTTCATGTTTAGTGAGGGGGTGAGCAAGCCAATCATACAGTGAATCGACATAATTAACAATTTTGTGGTTCTCGTTCCCAACATATGTATTCCCAAGATAAAGCTAAAAATTCAGCCAGCAAGAATACTAATATAAAATTAACTAGGCATATAATTTTTACAAAAAGTATATTATGTTTACAAACTCAAAGAACAAAACATCAAAAAAACTCTTGCTCTTTACACAAAATTAAGCTCACAAATTAAAAATACAATGTATGAAAACAAAGTCAAGTTGCTTTGCTCATTTATGGTAATGGTGAATTTCCATTTTGTTCGCCAGCGGTACAAAACTTTCTAGGTTACACACAACCAGTCTGATATGGATGGTGTAACACAACTTGAGAGGAGACGTAAAGAAAGGGGCAAAAATTGGAGAATGTCCCCCTTCTGCACAACAGAGTTTGTTCTGCCTTGTGCCTTTTCAACCGGAGGCTCAAGTAATATGGCTGTGAACCGGCCATAAGCTGGATAGCATATTCATGAAAAACACACTTTAGAAAAACATATTTTCCCTCAAAATTTTAAGTTGCGACCTGGTGCAAATCGTACACAGATGAAAGATAAAGAATTGAGGCTATCAGCCTTTATTTTTTATTTACTTACATGGCTTACAGAGACGAAAATAACTTAGATATGTGCACTGTTCTATATCAAACACATTAGCAGTGTGAGGTGAATAGTTGCAGAGTACACATGAGTTTGCTTCTAGCCGTACATGGTTGCTATAACTTTTTCAGAACTGCCTCTACAAAGTAGAACTGGACTGACATCACACCATATACACTATGCTGTTTGGTGTGACCTGGTTTCACCCAGGTTACTGATTCCTGAGGCATTTACTGAGATTGTACAATAAAGGGGAACAGCTCACCACATGCCAAGATTGAGGTTTTCTTCTAAACAAATGAAGTGTTTTGTTTAAAATGGTGTCTTTTATTGATTTTAAGCGACACTTTCTTTCATCCACATATTTTCCAGTAACTGTAAACATAAAAATGCACTGACAGAACTGTTTAAGTTTTTTTTGGGAGAGAATGCTTGGTGCTGGGCTGAAAATTATTTGTTGGTTAAATTTGAATACATATAGCAACCTTTGCAAACTTTAATTTCAATTTCCACACTTTCTGTCAACAATGCACCATTTCCAAAAGTATAGTTTTCATGTTATTAGATACAGTATTGCCAGGGGTGCCCATCTCCCCAGACAGCATGACGCAACCCCCCCTTCTTTAACGAATGCTGTAAAGTTCCCACAGAAAATTATGTTGCTGACACCCAGAGTTAAAAACTCCTCCCCCCGGAAAATTTTGATATTAATGTGCAAAATGGTGCGATTTAAGCACTTTTTAAATCTAAATTAAACTGTACATACGGTAGAAATCATAATGTTTTTAAATATATAATTTATTTCGGTGAACAATTTTCACAATGTTAGCTTTATCAAAGCCGGAGCCTTGCACCCTTTCTTGTTTTGGCACCACTAATTATTGGGAGCCCCGGGGACGCCGACTGCCAGTTTATGGCCATTAAGGTAAGCACGACTTGCCAAACCAAGATTTTTGGTTATCCAACCCTCCCGTCCTCTGCTTTACTGCAGAAAATAGGGTATCTACTGTGTATTACCAATGCCATAGAAATAAGAAATTATAAAAACACTGTGGCACTAGCAAAATTTACCATTTTCTGATTTCAGTTACACCGCACAGCATTTAATTTACTAAAAAATTGTGAGTTTTCAATGTCAGCCATTGCTATATGGCATATAAAAGAGATGAGTGATAATCATATTATTTTTCTTTGAACAACCACCTCCATATTTCCTGCTCTAGCGCGCCAAACCTCCAACCGACAGATAAATGCATCAAAACTCACACAATTGTAAAGCTTTTATTATTTATGCCCTCACCCGCCAGTACGGGACAGCAAATAACACAAAAAATCATTTTTTTCATACTTCTTACGCCTTAATAGATTAAACTTTATTAAGTATTTTCCCAACTCAACAAGTACGAGCTTAGTCAAATTAAATACCCAACAAGGATTTCCAGTCCATGAGTTCGGGTTCGATCCCTGGCGAAGTCGTCACATTTTCAATATTTTTTTTACCTGTTCCAAACGATCAATTTACAGTCTTACAGAAGAACAGCTGCATGGTACATTATATCTACTATGTTTACAAAAGTTGGGCCTAAAATAAAAGACGAATAAAAAGTTATTGTAAAAATGTAAAAAATGTTTATTAATTAACAAGCTTACATTACCTATTGATTTGTATAAATGAATAGGTGTGAATGGTATCTTAATAAAAACTTATATAAAACCAAAGTTTCATTACAGATTTGTTAGCGTATTTATATAAAATATTTATGATTCTAGGTGCTGGGTGGGGGGAAGGGTGCGATTCCATGCATTTCTTAAAATTACTTTAATAATTTTTATTTTTGTACGATATTTTGTTTGTTTGTAGGCATACTTTGTGACTATTTTTTACAGTAATGAAAATGTTCTAATTTTCATAGTTTATGTATAATGGCATGCTAAAACTAAAATTTGTATGAAACAGTTTAGTACACGAAACGAAAACCAACTTACACAAAGAAATAAAAAAATTCCCACTGAAGAACAGTGTCGCAGGCTACTTCTAGACATAAATAAAAAAGGCATCTAATTTTTTTTGGTAATTTAAAAAATATTCCTGAATTTTAAATAAAAATTTGTCAAATTAATGTATTTTTTACACAAAAAATTTTAATGCAATATTTTTATAAATGTCCATTTGTAGGCCGCACCACTGAACTTCAGAGGAAATTATTTTGTTTCATGAAGTCAATTGGTTTTCGTTTCTTGTATAAAACCATTTTATGCAAAATTTGGCCTTTACTTGCCACTATACAAGAACTCTGAAAGCTAGAAAATTGGCATTGCTGTTGAAAATAGTCACAATATATTGTCGCGATCATAAAAGGTGTTATTCACAGCCATGTGCATTGTATTTGTACCAACTCATTCGCTTGAATTGTTGAAGGTAACTGCACGAACAACACTAGCTTTCGTGATGTAATAGCCTATATTAGGAACAGTTGTGCGCGAGTGACGATAGTTTGCTGTTTTCTTTCTCGTTTTCAACTCTGTATTTGGTTGGTACACCTGGGGTAGATGACGTCATTGCCAGTTGGCAGTACTGTCGCCCTGCGTGTTTGTTCACCACCGTTCGGGGAAGGTTAGGTGTGTTTTGAAGTTTTAACCTCCCATACGGCGAAACGTTTATGTGGTATTCAAAAACGTCAGCCGTCCAGTTTTATATTAGGACTGAGCTTCGGAGTTCACTTGGGCAGTTGACGTGCACTTGTGCACTTGTTCAGTGGTTAGTCAGATGTTGGTGCATTGTCAGGCAGTCAAGTCAGTTGTCATTATTATGCAGTGAGTTGTGGAGAATTGTGAGTTAACCATGTAGGTTTCTGGAGCTACGGCCGCAAAGGCGGCCTAATAGTTAATCAGTCATGTAGCTCAATAATAAAATTAGGTAACTAAATGTCGTAGCTTGCCTGTGGTTAAATTTTAATTAATTTAATTTCATTTCGGTACAAAAGGTAAAATGTGAAATTGCGGTCTCTGGCAATAAAATAAGTCAAGTTCATAACGTCGCAATTTTTTTATCAAGACAAAAGGGCTGGAGCCCTTTTCCATTTGTTCGATTTCCAGGCAAAGGGCGTCTCACCTGGGAGTGGCTGGACACGTCAAAACATTAAGTATTCTTTCCAATTACTAATTTACGTTGGTCTAACTTTATGTAGTAACAGTTTTAAACCAATCAGAAAGTAAACTTTATTTTAATCTTGCCTATAATTGGCACTAACTTTCTCAAAGAAATCAATCCCTTTTATTATCTTGTTTTTATAAAAATCTTAACTAATTTATTGTACTTGTTCTAATAAGACTGATTATTATTTTTACTTTTAAATAAACAGAAAAAAAAAATCAATCTGCTTAAGTCTTTCCTTTCAGAATGTAAAGTGTCACCTTTATTTATTTGGTCTTTTGTAATTTTATAACCTATTGAAGGTTTACCAAATTAGTAGAGGCAGAAACCTGGTCCTGTTTAAGGACTTCATAAACTTAGATCCCCGGTTTTTCTAGTAAGGGCCGGTTTCACCATGCAAGATTAACTTTGTAGAAAATCATGATTACATTATCGAGATTACTGGATTTGTTTGTATGGACATACTCCATTGCGAAATAAATGACTGTCACAAGAAAACCAAAAGTAAAAATAAGACAAGAAAACATAAAAAGCAGAGTATGCTTTAGTCATCAGGATACATACACAACATGAAATTCCAAAACTGGAATATGGTCAGATAAAACAACTACTGCTACTGTAGTACTAGATAAATCAGATTATGACAAAAAAATCACAGATCTCATTACCACTGAGCAATACACACACCTTGAAAAAGATCCCACTGCCAGCATAGAACGAAAAGTGTACCAAACTTTGAAAAAACATCAAAGTCACTTTCTAGACAAATTAAGATCAGAGCTGACGCCACACAGCAGTAGATCACCACACATATATGGTCTTCCGAAAATCCATAAACCTGACATGCCTCTGCGCCCGATTATCAGCTGTTGCAATGCTCCATGCCAAAAACTATCAAAATATCTCCTAAAAATTGTCGAACACCTCATAGGGCAGAAGCCAACTTTTGTCAAAGACTCTAATCATTTTATTTCCATAGCCAAAACATTGAAAATAGAAAACACTGACACCCTAGTGAGTTTTGATGTCCAAAGCCTTTTTACCAATGTACCTGTGGCTGAAACTCTCAACATTGTCAAGGCCAAGCTGGAAGCTGATCCAAACCTAAATGACAGAACAACCACACCAATTCCATCCATCATGGAAATGATTACCCTCTGTGTCACCACAACATATTTCCAGTTTAATGACAGTTTCTACAAACAAACAGATGGCATGGCAATGGGCTCTTCACTTTCACCATTCATGGCGAACATATTCATGGAGAACTTTGAGAAGGAAGCATTTAGCCAAAGCAATATCCCTTTTAAAATCTGGCTTCGTTATGTAGACGACACTTTTACTATCTGGCAACACGGACCTGAAACCCTGGACGAATTTGTGAACTTTCTAAACTCATTGAGGCCATCAATAAAGTTCACCTATGAGAAAGAAACCAATTGCAGCATTCCTTTTCTGGACGTACTAGCTAGCAGGGAAAACTGCAGTCTCGAAACCAAAGTATACAGGAAACCTACACATACAGGCCAATACCTACATTTTGCATCCAACCACCCAAAAAGCACAAAAACTGGCATAATTCGCACACTAGCCAACCGAGCTGAGATTATTTGTTCCAACAAGAAATCCGTAGCTGAAGAACACAACCAAAA
>PNEQ01001453.1:11301-51864 GCA_003012365.1 Medauroidea extradentata | reverse complement strand
TAGTTATTCCGTATGTTCGAGGCCTTTCTGAAAAAATAAGACGTCTAGGAAACAAATACGGACTTCGAACAGCATTCCGATCTAAAGCAACCATTAAAAGTATGGTTACCAGGGTGAAACCAGCCACAGAAGAACTACAAACACACAACTGTGTATATCAGATACCCTGCGAATGTGGCCATATGTACATTGGTGAAACTGGCAGAGCTCTATCAACCCGCATTAAAGAACATAAAAACAATTGCAAAAAAGGCGAAACCCAAAAATCTAGACTGGCAGAACATGCATGGGAAAAAAGCCACAAAATCCTTTGGGAAGAATCTAAACCACTTACACAGGAAACTGACAAAATTAAAAGAAAAATAAAAGAATCAGCCTTTATTATTAGCAATAGTAATATTTTCAGTCAACAGAGCATTGAATTAAAAAATATGCGGATCCCATTGATTAAAAGAGAAACAAATTTACAGCAAAAATAAAAACAAACACCCAAGCCACCACAACCAATCAGAGTCAATACATGCTGCGCGACCAATCAGGAGACAGCTCGTGTCCCATTGGCTGAGCACGATAATGGGCTTTACCCTATATAAACCCATGGTTTTTCCAGTATCCCCATCAGTCACACTCGTGTTCTTGAACCCTGTGTGTCTACCTGATGACGGGAACAGATTCCAGTTCCCGAAACGTCGTTCATATTGACTGTTTGGAAAACTACTGTGTTTTATTTCGTCTCATCGCTTGTGTTGTTTGTTATTTTTTCTGTTTGTGTCAGACACCTTTTGTGTTTTGTTTAGTCTCATTGTTGTGTCGTTTGCTGTAATTCTGTTTGTGTTTTTGTTCTGTCTCATCGTTGTGTCGCATGTCAACTTAGGTTTTTTATATTTTTGTTATTTCTTTTTATTTTCTGTTTGTTCCTTGTTTTATCTTGTTTTATATTGTTTGGAATTTCATGTTGTGTATGTATCCTGATGAACAAAGCATACTCTGCTTTTTATGTTTTCTTGTCTTATTTTTACTTTTGGTTTTCTTGTGACAGTCATTTATTTCACAATGGAGTATGTCCATACAAACAAATCCAGTCATGAACTCCCATTGCACAGTTCTTTCAAAGATCATTGAGATTACAAGTTAATCTTCCATTTTAATCTCAATAAAGTAGCTTGTGTTTCACCATGAGTTATCTTCCTGCAAAAATAGAGAGATAATATTATCGCGATTTTCTGAACATGGGTGTCTGTCGAGTTGCCTTAAATGTACGAAAACTCCCGAACAACTGTCAGAGATTCCCGAATACGTATGTTTTATGCTGTTGTGGCTATACGGACCTAGGCCAGCGGAGGCCATCAATAATGTTTATTTTTTATTTTTTTTGTATGATGTTATTGTGTTGCGATCGTCGACGTGAAATAAAAGTTATTTTTTTTTTAATATGTAATAAAGGCCACATCTTTTGTAGCAAATAAAATCGAAACTATACCATAACAGAAAATTTTAGTGTTTGAAATAGGTAGGCAGATAATGTTAGGCAACAGCAAAAATCGGCAGTGTCGTAGAAGTTATTTAGGTTAATTTGCAATTGAAATGTGTGAGAATTTGTACATTATATCTTATGTAATTCGTTGATGTAACAGTCCTTTATTAAAATTACCCTATAACCATCAACTCAAAATATATCATATATTTTTTTTTATTCGTCGAAGGAATAATTATTTTTAAGAACACATTACTGACTTCAGATTGCATTTTCGTATGTCAAAACAATCCACCCACACATGCACTTTCAGAAAGGACGTCAAAATATTTGATAATGAAAAAATATTCCATGTGTTAAGAATTACATGAATACAATAATATAATAAATAAAATTTTAATACATATCAACTTGCATAATGACCTCCTAGACTATCGTCAATCCATTCAAAAAATCTGTGGGCAAATTATTTTGACACGAAAACGTAATCTGAAGTCAGCATCGTTATGTTCTTCAAAATAATACACCCTTCACGGATTCTACGTGGCCGATGTAACTATCAAATGTTAAGTAGTACATCCTTTGAACCATTGTTTTAATACACTTTTTAAATTGCGAATTGTCAGACCTCTCACCAATTGTGTGTTTACAAACAACATATGTTATGAGTTAATCTCGATAATGTCATTTCAGCGGCCGAAAATGGCGGATAAACTATTTAATCTCGATAACCCAAGAAAATCGCGATTAAGTGTGTGGTGAAACTTGCGAGTGTTTTGTAAGCTCTACCCCCCCCCCCCCCTTGTCATGTATTTTATGTCACGTAGCTGTGTTGAGCTACCACCTTAAGTCTGTAGATGGTTTTTAAGGTTAGGTTTACTTCCTTGAGGAAGTACAATGTAGCTTATCACAGGTCTCTTGGTGGACGCCCCCAATAGATGTTTGATTATTGTAATTTGACTATAGTTTTAGTAGGGGCCTGCGGTAGAAGGGTATTTGTTTTATTTAGGCAGGGGTGGTTAGATGCTTGTAGTTTGTGTTGTGTGTTGTCAGAGTCTGTCGTGGTCGGTTAATTGACAACGGCTCTGGCAATCGAAGATCATGGTGTAGGTTAGTGTTTTTGGTTATTTTACCAGAACCACCCTGCCTCAGTATTTACTTAGGTATTCTGGAGGCGTGGTGTTGTGTATTGGCCGCGTCTCCAGGCTAGTGAACCAACCACCAAAGTTAGTTTATTCAGTTATGAGTAGGTTAAGCCTGAAAGGTAAGTGACAACAACTTACCTGTACTTTTCAGGCATTTTAGATAAAAATTTAGTAGATAGTGTGTTTTTATTCGTTACATTTGGTGGTTGGCACCATGTAGTTTATTATGTTTCGCCTCTCAGTTGTTTTTGTCAGGTATTTAGTGTTACAACGTCTCGGGAACTGGAATCTGTTCCCGAAACATCGTAACACTGTCTGTCTGGAAAACTACTGTGTTTTGTTTCGTCTCTTCATTGTGTCGTTTGTCTTGTCTGTATAGGTCTGATATCTGTTGCATTTTGTCTCGTCTATTTGTGTTCTTTTGTTATTTTTCTGTTCGTGTCTGATATCTACTGTGTTTGTTGTTTCGTCTCATCGTTGTGGCGCATGTTATTTGGTTTTTATTTTATTTGTTATTAATTTCATTTATTATCTGTTTGTTCCTTCTTTTTATTTGACCAGATTCCATCTTGGAATTTCATGTTGTGTTTGTATCTTGCTGACTATGACTCTGCTTATGTTATGGTTTCTTTTATTTGTTTAGTTTTTCTTTGACAGTCATTCAATTTTGCAATGGAGTACGTCCAAGAAACTGAATATAGTCGGTGAGGATATAGATTGACACTTCCCGGGGAACACGTTGCAAGTTGTTTCCCACGTTGATGTTTGGAAGGTACGTGGGGGAGGGGTGGGGGTGAGCTGCCAGCCGTGAGACAAGCATGTAACTCTAGCTGTCATGGTCTTGTCATTTATGAAGAGTAAGCTTTCGCTTTATTATAAAGAAATGAAGGAAGACACACTGTGTAACGTACATAGTAGTGCTCACCGGCCGAACATTGCTTTCCGACGTGCGCCGTCATATTTTTTAACAGCTTAAACTTTAATTTTTTTAATTTTAATTTTTACGATTTTTTTGACGGTTCCCGTGAGTATATTCGTAAAATCGCTACGTTCGTAAAATCCAGGGTTCGTAAAATTGGGGGTCTAGTGTATTTTCTGATTTTTTGTGCTCACTGCATTACAGTGAGGGTCCGAGTGATGGACACTACATTTTTCACTCATTTCACGTTTCCGGTGAGGCCCGTGTAGCCTCGATTATGGGTTGCACACCACTGCCGCCTAAACTTCCTCCTGGGTTTGGTCTGGTTTCCATCTCCCGGCCGTTGGTTGGAATGCTTGCGTGGTGTTGCTTCGTGCCTTCTGCGTCAATATATCTTCCGACTGCATTATTTTATTCCCAAGAATGATCTGGCCTTCGTCAATCATCAGCTAAGTTTCACCAGGATCTTATACCATACTTACTTTTTTGTTATGAAGAACAAAGTATGATTAATTAATATTTTTTGTAAAGAAGCTTTACGAACATTTTAGAAGATTCATTTCATGATCCTGATGGATAATTTTTGTTTTATAAAAAATTACAATATTTATTGTTACCAATGTTGAAATTCAGTTTTAAAATAATACCATTTTATTAATAGTTTAAAGTTTGTATAGCAAATTCCTAAATGCATGGTGTGCCGTGTACCCCTTTTATTAATTTTATCGTTGGAACATAACTGAATTAAATTAAGTAATTAATATCTTTGTATACACCTACATGCCTATTTAACCTATTTCAATGATGTTATACTATCTTGTTTGTTTCTTTTTGAAAAGAAAACTTTAAATAATAATAAAAAGTAAAGAAATTTATTAGTTAACAAACTACAAATCAACGTCTTATTAATTATAATTTTTCCTCTAGGCATTAAAAATACAGTATTTTGAAGCATCACTGTAAGGTTAATTTCTATTTTTTAGTCACCTTACATTTCTATATTTTTAAAACTCTTTTGTGCAGTGTGCTTGGGAAGGCCTAGTTTTCCGGAAGTGTTTATTTTGTGATTTTATTGCTTATATTTTGTATGTTTTGTTGTCCTACTTTTTTTTGCCACTTTGTTGCTGTTATGTGGGGCTGTTTTGAGCAGGAATTTCGGCGATTCTACACTTGGGTACATTTTATTGCTTCCATTTCATTAATTAATTTCCCCACCGAAGCACACAGACACAAACTGGTAGCAGAACTTTGTTTTTGATTTTCCAATATATGCTACAACTAACTGGTAGCACTTGAACACAAATTTTTGGTTGTCATGATTCATATTTATGGTTTGTTTCAAAAGATTTAAATAATTTACCAAAAAGTATTTATAATATTGTTTGGTGACAAAAGTATTTTTATAGTCTCTATATAAATATTTTTATAATTACTTAATGATTTGCATTGAGGTATTAGCCTACAGTTTTCATCCACTTTAATATTTTTCAACTTGCAACTTAATGTGTAATGTATTTATGTTTTGATTTAATTAAATTTTGAATAATTAATATGTAACTTTATTAAATTTTAATGTTTTACGTATGACCTCGTTTAGCTAGTCTCGTGACCTTGAGGTTAGCTGTTTGCCAAAGCAAGGCATTGCGCATCAGCAGTTGTTACTAGCTGTGTTTGTGAGCATGATTTATAAGTATTTATATTTTTTGTGTAATACTGGATAATGATGTATGTATATTGTTTATCACTAAAATTCATTCTTATAAAAAGTAATTTTGTCTCATGAGTGTTAGTGTGTGCTGGTTTAGGCCTATGTTCTGTTTGTTATTGTCTGGTCGTCTCTCGAGTATTTACTGTTTTCCTTCATATGTGACGCCTTCGTTTCATTGTTAATTCATCTAAAATTCAATTTGATTCTTTAGATTGCTTGCATTTTTCAACTATGTGCTTAAATAGTTTTGAAGAGTTACTATTTTCAGAAGCCGATAACGTTATTTATCACACATGCCTGTGATATTTTTCTTGTTGTATGATGTGCAGTATATTTTCTATGCTTCACATATTTAATTAGCTTTCTGCTAGTGAATTGGTTTTGGTTAATTGTTTATATTAAAATAAGTTATTTTCCATTTTCTGATGCCCGTTTTAACACTCAAAGTGTGTTGTGTTTACATTTCTGCTTCTCAAGATGGCGTAACACGCAAGCACGATACGTTTGTTCCTTCTATGGTTTGGTGGTGATACACTACCTGTTCCAAAAACATTGTTCTTCCTGCGTTTACATTTTTTTAATTTCTTTGCAGTGTTTCATTGCAAACAATTGTTTAAAGAGTATTTTGATGTGTGTGTGCATTACTGTCTGCCCACTTTCTGATATATTTAACAAGTTGTTTACATTCGTTGTTTATTCCATTCAATTCAATGTCAATTTAGTATTTTGTGTGTCGTGTATTCTCTTTGCAAGTTATTTCGGGCTTGTTTAGACATATCTTCAGATTTAATATTCAGTTTAATTTGGAATTATTAAAAATTTTCATCCCACTTTCATACATGAAAATGTTTAAACACTTCTGCAATGTTTTGTTTTCATTCTATTATTTAACATTTGTTGGATCTATTACCCTTTTATCAACTACATTAATTAAAATTTGTTACCATGCAATTCTGTTGCTATTGAGATTTTTGCTCATAAGTATTTATTTCTGTCATGAATATTTTGGTCTGCTAAATTTATTTTAAATCTGATTATAATTACATAATATTATGTGTTACAGTTTACTTGTTAAGTTCATCTTAATTGCAAATTTTATTGGTCTTGTTTATGTCATAGGGTTATCTAAATTATTTTATGGTTTGAACCTTGTTCTACTTACTTTTATAGGATCTCCTTTGACATAGACATTTTGATGGTTTCGGTCATCAGTAAAAATTTATTTATTTACTTATAGTCATATTTAATTATCTGTGTCTGTTATTTATTTTCTCATATGGTTCACATTTGGAATGGCTTTGGTAGGGGACTTAGTCGTTTCATTCAGTGACCATACACATTGTAGCAAATTAACCTCTTTGTGGATTGTTTGTTTGATATTTGCTATTTCTTTTGGTGTTGTTGGTTGCCTTTAACTTTTGTTAGTCTTGTTTTGTTGTTTGTTGAATTGTTTTCTTGGTTTTCAGTAGATTGATCGTCGATTGGGAATGCAAGAGACACACTATTTATTTACGGTCAGGATGTTTTGCTGGACTTGTGCCAGTTGTTGGGTTTTTGTTCTTTTGTTTTGTGTCTTTTTTTGTGGAGTCTTGTGTTTGTGGGTCTGCAACCCCTTCACAAATTTAGTTTGTCAATTGTGAGCTACATATATATTTTGTTCTAATATTGATTCTCTTCTTGTGTGTTCCGTAATACTCAATTGAAAGATTTTATTTCAGCAATTATTTTATCTTGTTGATTATTGTATCTTGTTCGGGTGTTTAGTATCTCATCTGAAATTTTCTGTTGACGCTAATGTCTCCTTTCAGGGCGTGGATGTCGTATTATATTGGTGATGATTTAAATAAAATAAATAATGAAATGTTATGTCTATATTTTCTGCAATTTAGATTCATTTACTTAATTTTTTTGATTAATATTAACTTGTTTACATTGCACTAATTCCAATTTAGTGTCATTCAGTAATTTTATACATTATGGATAACACAGTACATTTCACACCTCATTAAAGTTAATATTTCCATTACACATTAGTTATGAGTAGAGCTAACTTTGGGCTGCAGTAACATATTTTTTCTTTAGCTAGATGTGCTAGGCTACGCTTCCATTCCTTACCCAAAGCTTTTGAATCATCCTTTTGTCTGTTCCTTGCTGCAGTACACGCATGCCAATTGCTTGATTTTGTCTTTCTCATGTAGGTCTGTTCACGTGATATCATCTCCTTTTGTCCACTTGGCTCATGTGACATTCACAGTCTTTGTTCTCCTTGTATGCTGTTTGCTATGTTTCAAGCTGCCTCTGCCATCTAGCGATGTTTTAAGCTGTCGTCTGCTACTTTGCTCCCCCTTCTACCCCCTTCTTGCTCTCTGTCTTGTCGTTGTCCAGCACTCATTGCAGTACCGTGATAGAGTCATGACGTACCGCTGTGGTGCGCGCTTGCAGGTGATGTTCTTTGGAACATAAGCTGATTTTGACTTAATTTACCTCCATTTTACCCATGTAGTTTATCTGTAGTCATTCTAGAATCATCGTAGAACTGTGGTTTTTTTTCTTTTTTTTTTTTGGGATACGTCTTCTCCAATCCCTCAAGGTTAGCACTCGTTTTTTTATTTTTCTGTCCCCAAGAGTTTACCTTTTTCATGTATATTATAATTTTTCTGTTCACTGTTACACAGTGACGCTTAAAGTGATGGACACCAAGTGTTTCATACATTTCACGTTTCCGATGAGGCCCATGTCGACTGAGTTGCACACCACTGCCGCCTCAACTTCCACCTCGATTTCGTACGGTTTCCATCTCCCGGCCTTTTGTTGGAATGCTTAAGTGGTGTCGCTTTGTGCTTTCTGCGTGAATACATCTCCTGACGGCATTATTTTGTTCCCAATACTGATCCGCTAGTCGTCGATCATCAGCAAAGTTTCACAGGGATCTAGGAATCTTTTACCTTATTTACATTTTTTTAATGAAGAACTTAAAAGTATAAATAATTAATATTTTGTGAAAAGAAGCTTTAAGAAAGTTTTATAAGATTCATTTCATGATCCTGACAGATCATTTTTCTTTTATAAAAAATTACAATACTTATTGTTCTCAATGTAAATTTGCCAATTCAACAAAATAAAATAATTTTATTAATTATTTAAAGTTTGTATAATAATATTCCTTAATTCATATTGTGCATGGTACCCCTTTTATTAATTTTATCGTTAACACATAACTTAATTGAATAAATTATTTAAACCATTCATATAGGCCTAAATGCCTAATAGCCTATTTCAATTATGTCATACTACCTTGTTTTTTAGAAGAAAACTTTAGATTGCCACCGCGCCTGGACATCGGAGAGTATTGGTTTGGAGACGGTGCAGTTGAATTAAATGATTGCAGTGCTGTGGGTATGGTTAGATTGATCTCTGGGCGCGACCTAGCATTATGCCTGGCTAGGAAGGTGGTGGTGATGATTCAGGGTCATGCATTGTTCGGCTGGCATGCTTCTCCTCCCTGCGGTGATGTTGGCTGGTTGGTCAGGTTGTGGGAGCACTCGGAGAAAACTAGCTCTCTCACCCCGTGGACTACTCGGGCTGTCCACACACGGCCCCTTGCCCTAGGACCGTAACTTGGTCAGCTCCTATATCACTAATGAAACGACTGTACACAGTACACTTACTTACTTGGTTGCATGTTGGTTTATTTATACTGACCTACAACACTTGGTGATTTACTTGTAACACACACACGTTGTGCTGTATTATGTACATCACAACATGTATCAATTAAACATTAAAATGTTTTGTCTATATTTTCATAAATTTCTATTCATTTACTTATTTTATTGATATTAACTTGTTTACATTATATAAACAGTAATTTGGTGTCATTCAGTAATTTTATTTGAGGACATAGCTGGAATAAGGGCACATACGCCTATGTGCCCTTATTGCATAACAGTGTTTATTTGATCCGCCATGTTTATCTGCCCATCCTCTAAAATTTTCATTAAATTTCAATGAAATTTCGGTGATATAAGTTTATGCAAACACGTTTTTCCTGATTTTATGTGCTCTTCTTGCGAAAAAGTCATGTAGTATTATGCTCGCATCACAAACGTACAATGCTATTTTCCATCCTTTCAAATTTATAGGGATAATGTCTCTTGAAATACGAAAGGCATTCCAGTCTCCACCTGGTAAAGTAACTGCAGCAAAGATGAAAGATTTCAGACAGCTATTCTCTTTAATTTATTTTGACAGCCAGAATTGGATTGAAATGTTCCTCAGTAACGGCAATGACGACACCGATGAATTTCTTAGTGATGAAAATGATGACGACGCACCTTTGAATGGCAATGCGTGAAAGCACTGAAGTATGGAATACTGAGGACTTAATGCGTCCAATTGTTTGTATAGTGATCTAACATTTAAACTAGTACTGTTAATAACTTACTACTCTAATGATACAATGTTATAAACAGCTTCAATGTTTTCTATATAGGGAGTGATGTGATGATATTCACTAAATGCTATGAGAGATCGTATTAGTGTAAAACAATGAATAAATAACCCTTCAAACGCATCTGATAAACAATATTTTGATGTGATGTAATGCTGTACTGTACGTATATGCTTTTTGTCAAACATTGTAATAGTTGTATTAGTAATTATGCTTTACCTTACACATTTATTACCTCATTAAAATGTTTCACACAATAAGGGCACATAACATGCTTATATTACCTGCAATTTCTACATTTTCTTCAGTGTAAATCGCAGTAAAAATATTTTCAAAGTTTACGTAACACATGTATACAATACATGTTTCACATTGAATATACATAATATCAAACAGTGAATTTATATTTTGTTTTGTAAACTCTAAGAGGAAATTACTCAGAATGCCATTTTCTTTTATGTGCCCTTATTCCAGCTACGTCCTCATTTTATCCTGGATGTTTTAGTACATTTTATTTTTCATTACAGTCAATCTTTCCTTCACATTTTAGTTATGAGAAAAGCCGATTCAGGCTGCAGTAATGTGTTCTTTGTTAGCCGGACGTGCTCGGCTACGTTTTGCATTCCTTAGCCGAAGCTTTTGTTTCTTTTTTTTTTCTTCACTGTTCCATGCTACAGTGCGGGCATCTGCTGTGTAAGGGTGCATGTAGTCTGCATGATTATCAAGTGTTTTCATCCTTTCTGTGTACGTCTGTCCGCATGCAAGTCCCGTGCCATCCTTATTCTGGCTTCCCGTGCCATCTAGTGGCGATCTTTTAAGTTTTCTGTTGCCTTGCACCCTCCTTCCTTCCTCCCTTCGCCGATTTCCTTGCTGTGTTCAAGCACTCTTTGTACGGCAGTGATAGTCATGTTGAGTCACTGTGGTGCGTGCTTGTGGGCGGTGTTCTTCAGAATGTAGACAGCCGATTATGGCGTTCTTATTCTTTTAAGTACCCACGTAATATTTATAGTCGTAGAACTATGGTGTGTTTTTTTATATTTTGTGATGCGACGTCTTCGTCAATCCCTCAAGATTAGTACTCGTCTGTTTATTTTCTTCTACTGCGACTATTTTGTCCTTTTAAATGTATTTACTTATTATATGTGCTCACTGTGTTACAGTGAGGGTCCACGTCACGGACACTATAAGTTGGTCCACGTCATAGACTCTACATTTTTCAACTTTTCACACTGCCGATGAGGCCTTTATAGTGTCAACTTCTGTGTGTTGCGCACCATTACCACTTCAGCTTCCACCACGGGTTTGTTCTGGTCTACACCTCCCTGCCTTTGCTTGGAAAGCTGGCATGGTGTTGCCTTTGCTATTGGCGTGTAACTATCTCCCGACGGCATTGTTTTCATTTAAGGATTGACACGGCCTTCGTCGTTCGTCTGTTCTTTTGTTTATTGGATGTTAACCTTAATGCTTTTGCGTAAAGAAGTTTTATGGACTTTTAAAAGATTGATGTCATGATCCTAAATTTTGATTTTAATACAACATTTGCTTTTTATGTGGAATTTAAATTTTAGAGTTGTATAATTTTTTGCATTAATGATTTAAAGTTTTTTAATTTATGTTTTAACTTCCGTAATAAATAATGTGCAGGGTACCCCTTTTTTCTATATTATCGTTTGCACATAATTTTAATAATTAAATTCAACCATTCATAAAGGCTTACATGCCTAACCTATTTCAATGTTATTTATATCTTGTTTGTTTCCATATTTGAAAAGAAAAACATTTAAATAAGAAATAAAATGAATAAGAATAATTTCATGATTTAACAAACCACAATTCAATATCTTATTATTTATAATTGTTCCTCTGGGCCTTTTACCTTTTTTTTGAAGTATCTAGTAAGGTTAGTTATATTTTCTAAACACCTTACACATTTTCTTTTATTTTTAATTATTTTGTGCAGTGTGCTTATGGCCTAGTCATCTTTCCCAAGTGTTTATTTTGTATTTTTATCACATTTATTTATATATGTTTGTTGGCCTGTTCTTTTGTTTATTTTGCCACTTTGTTTCTTTTATGCATGGCTGTTTTGAAGAGTAATTTTGTTTAGCGATTATAAACACTTGAGTGTACTGCTTCCAATTCATTTAATTAACCTCTTAAGACATTTGCCCGAGTTATCTCGGGCTGTACATCAGCAAGAAAAAGGAAATAAAAAATTTAAAAAAAAATTTTTTTTTTTAATTTTTTAATTTTTTTCACTTTTGAGACAATTTTTACTGCCTAAAACATATATTTATGTTTAATGTGTTTAAAAACTTTTAATACTTTTAGCAAACGCAATAAGAATTACACCTAACACTGAAGGGGTTAATTTATCTCACCGAAGCACACCGGCACAAAGTAGTCACAGCACTCTTATAAATTATGTGGCTTAAAACTGTTGAAACTTACGCAGCCTAAAATTAAATTAGCACAATACAAAAGTGGTTGCTAGCTGTGGGCTAGTTGACAAGAAACAAACCTCCAGAATCGGCCGGTACCGAGAAAGTAATCTCACAGCCCGAACGCGCAGGCGTGGAGACAAAGTTGAAAGATGATGGCATTAAGCGCACAAATCCAAAAACACGGGTAAACAAAGAAGATAGTAACAAGTGATGAATAAAATATTACGTGAACAGAATTACAATTATCAGCGATTTTCAAAAGTTGAATTCCTCTCCGGGATGTACGTCCTACCACGTGGCCTGTTGATGATGAACTGGGGCGAGACAATGGCCGCGGGTGGGAGCTAAGATGTTATTTGTCCCGTTATTTGGTTTGAAATGAAGATGAAGTGATACAAATGAAAACCCTTTGTGTGGATGAGTGTTGAATTATTATTGAGAGTGGTTGGAACATAATTTTGCGTGCCATGTACCTGGAGGCCGGTGGTCGGCAGCTGTTTCGTAACACTTTGTGGACTGGCCCATGACTCATAGACCGGGCGGCTATGTGATGGAAGACATGCCGAAGCTACATCATAGATACCTGTCCCAACTGCGTCTTAACCCTACGAGGGCGATCTACTTGACTCAATTCATGTCGGAAACATGTAGTAATGTCTATTTTTAGACCCCTGTAATGCGGTTCTTCCCCGACTGTTTTGAGGAGTATAAAACCGCAGAATCGGCACATTTGAGAAAGTTCACTATTGGTCGTGCTAGAGGAAGGTGCTATGGTTGTGGAGATAGACTGGTGAAGACATCTTGGTGACGTCAGAGTCTACTGTGAGGCGTCAGGTGGCTACCTTCGGAGCAGTGTTGGACGAATCAAGAGGACTGCTGCGGCGGGCTGACGGGCGAAGGAGGTACGCTACGGGAGTCGAACCGAAGACCTCAAGAGTGAAGACAGTGGTGCACTCGGGGTGCTGCGCAGCACACACGACGATACATCACCACGGCGGACTATTAAGGTTGTACACTGTCACTATTTGAAAGACTGTTGATTGGATATATGACTGAATTTTACTGTGATTTGTACTGTTTGATTAATTGATGGTAGACATTTTTTTGTGCTTTAATTGTCAAAGATAATTAACGTGTCTGTGACACAGTATTAATTGTGTGCATAACTAATTGTGTTGTGAGAGCTATAGTTGATTACTGTTTTGTGTATTTCGTAGCTTTGTGAGCTATTAAACCCAGTACTTAATTTAACTCTTTTATTTCTAATTATAAGACCTCTATCCCAAAAGAACTCAAGGGAATTGCCCACATGAAAAGTTTTATGTCTCAAACTTGTAACACTGGTGTCAGAAGTGGGATAGAGAAATAAATTTAATAATTAATTCTGTTAGTTTAATCATTGCACACAATTACTACTTAATTAAATTGAGCGACTTTATAATTTTTTTATGCTTAAATTTCAATTGTAAATGTGAATGAATACAAGAAGCATGTCAGCGGAAATAGAAGCACTAAAGGCCCACTGAGGGAATAAGTGGCCAAATCAATTCTGTCAGAGATAGTGTAAATGCAAATGTTGATAGTGTAAATGAAAATGTAGATAAGAAAATAGATAGCGAAAATGAAAATGTAGATAAGAAAATAGATAGTGTACATGAAAATGTAGATAAGAAAATAGATAGTGTAAATGAAAATGTAGATAAGAAAATAGATAGCATAAATGAAATTTAAGATAAGAAAATAGATAGCATAAATGAAATTTAAGATAAGAAAATAGATAGTGTAAATGAAAATGTAGATAAGAAAATAGATAGTGTAAATGAAAATGTTTATAAGAAAATAGAGAAGGTTAGTAATCTTGTAGACAGTGTAAGTGAAAAGGTAGACAAAGTGAACGAAGTGGTGAACAGAAAAATAGACGATATTAAAGAAATTGTGTACCAGGAAATAGAGGCTGTAAACGAGAAGGTAGGCAACATAAAGGAAGAGATGGACTACGTGAAAAATAGCATGCAGCAACAAATGGATGAGCTGAGGAAGGAGTGTCAAGAACTTCTCCATGGTAGAGAGAGTGGCCATCTTGTTACCGGAGAAGACATGGTCATTGCTGAATCAACACCTCAAGGCGGCGAAGAGAAGACCATGAAGTTTGAACCAGGCTGTAGTGTGATTCCAAACCAGGCAGAAAATGGGCTGTGACATGTTTCTGTATTTAGTGTGCCTGCATCAAACATTGGAAAACGAATTTCTGTCAAGCCTGCTCCTTAAGATGGTCAAACTCCATGGCTAGAATACCAAAACCACTTCGAGATTGTGGTAACCATAAATGGTTGGTCTGACCAGCAACGAGCCTACTACCTTGCAGCTGTGCTGAGGGGACCTGTCCTCAGTATACTCCAGTTGCTTCCAGAACAACAACGTCTGGAATACTCGACATTAGTTACTGCCCTGGAGCTGTGCTTCGCAAGACAAGTACTTACGACATGCCCACCATGCCCAATTAAGAAGCCGCACCCAGAGACCAGGAGAGCCACAGCAAGAATTGTGGCAGGACATTGTGTGACTCGCCCATTTGTCACTCAAGGGATGTCCAGAACAGGCACGAGATATCATAGCTGTCGGCTTCTTCGTCGATGCCATCGCCGATGTAGAGGTGCGCCAAACAGTTCGCCTGGCCGCCCCAAGAACTATGCAGGATACCCTGGCCAGAGCACTGGAGGTCGAATCTGCAAGAGCGCTATCAATTCGGCGTGCTGTGCGGGCAGTCGCACTGTCAGGCGATGAGAGAGACAACAGCCTAGAGAACATCCTGAAGAGAATGGAAACCACAATAAATGCAATTAAGAACCAATTCACTCTGATTACATCCCGACCTTGACAACAGGGATGACCAAGCTGTTGGGAATGTGGAGAACCTGGACAGCTCAGAGCCCAGTGTCCACGATGGTTACAGAAGAAAAGAAGCCAAGAGCAGGATGAGGCTGCCCGATTCGGCCAACCCTCGGGAAACATGTAAGTCCGGTCTTAAGGGCGAATGCCGGTGGTTGCAGGAGTTAAAGCCCCAGTATTACTTCAAATACGCTCAGTGAAACAAGATTTTGATGCAAACCTAGTGGAGGGCAGTCTGGATAAAGTTTCTTGCCAAATGGTTGTAGACATTGGAGCAACCATTACTGTTGTCAGACCGGACATCTTGGGGCCTTATCCCCAGCAGTCACGGGGCCATAATTACAGACAAAGCTTTCTGACGACAGTGACAGGCGAGACCACACCAGTGAAGGGGAAGAAAAAGGTACAGTTGAATTTGAGTGACCTCTGCATTGAGCACGAAGTGTACATAGCCAACATAGAAGACTAACGTTTATTGGGCCTGGATGTGTTGCGCAAGTTAAAGTGCTGTATAGATACTCGGTCGGGAGTACTAAGGGCCGGTAACCGAGAACTGGTAATAATGCCACGAAGCGAACTATCCTCGCCAACCAGCTGCCAAGTGGTCTGTTGTGAGACAACTGATTTGCCAGCATCCTGTGAGATTGTAATCCCAGCACGGTGTCGAGGCAATTTTGTGCAGTGTGTAGCTCTGGTCGAACATATGAGAAGAGGAAGCAGCTTACCTGATGAGGTGGTGGTAGCAAGAACATTGGTTTCGACGAGTTCTGGAAATCTACCAGTTCGAATGGTTAACTTGTCAAACAGACCAATCCATCTTGAGGAGGGCGCCATAATAGGTGTGTGCAAACAGGTCTCCCAAATAACTACAACCGACAAAGAAGCCATGAAGTCAGGCGACCTTAAAGGGCCTATGTCAGAACCACTCAAGGAACTACTGACTAGAACTGGAGAAAACCTGAACTGGAGACAAGAAAAGGCTGTGGCAGAACTTCTGAAGAAAAACAAGAGAACTTTTTCATGTGGGCCACTTGACCTTGGCAGAACATTCGCTGCACAACATTACATTGATACAGAAGAAGCTAGGCCAATCAAACAACCCCCAAGACGACTACCTCTGGCTACACAAGAGACTGTGGATGGCTTCTTGAAAGAAATGAAGGACTTGGATGTGATCGAGCCGTTGATCAGCCCTTCGTCATCACATGTTGTGTTAGTTTAGAAAGATGGGCCCACAAGATTTTGTGTAGATTACCGCCGGATAAATGATGTGACCAAAAAGGACTGCTACCCTCTCCCCCGGATTGATGACACACTGTACAGCTTGACAAGGTCACAATGGTTCTCTACACTTGACATGAAGAGTGGCTACTGGCAATGTGAGGTGGCACAAGAGGATAGGGAGAAGACAGCCTTCTCTGTGCAAGGGAAAGGAACTTGGCAGTTTAAAGTCATGCCGTTTGGGCTGTGCTATGCCCCTGCTACCTTCGAACGACTAATGGAAAAGATCCTACCTCTAGATATTTGCCAAGTTT
This sequence comes from Medauroidea extradentata, assembly GCA_003012365.1. Classification (NCBI taxonomy): domain Eukaryota; kingdom Metazoa; phylum Arthropoda; class Insecta; order Phasmatodea; family Phasmatidae; genus Medauroidea; species Medauroidea extradentata. The sequence goes on along the minus strand of PNEQ01001453.1, from coordinate 35,300 downwards.
ACTTAGATTTTATTGTGGTCACAGGTAAAACATTTGAAGAACACCGTACCAGATTAGATTCCATGTTCCAGAAAGTGGCTGCTGCAAATCTGAAGCTGGTTCCCAAGAAGTGCCACCTGTTCCAAAAGAAAGTTAGTTTCCTATGGCATGTGGTACCAGCTGATGAAATCCAGACTGACCCAGAGAAAACCAGGGCAATAAAAGACTGGTCACAACCAACAGACCGGACACAGGTGAGGAGCTTTCTTGGACTCTGCCCTTATTATCGGCGATTTGTACATGGATTTGCTACAATTGTCAAGCCACTACATGAGCTTACTGAAGCCAAGAGAAAATTTCTGTGGATGCCTGAATGTGAAGCCTCTTTCAGAAAATTAAAAGAAGTTTTAATGTCTTCTCCAGTTTTGGGCTTCCCCGATAATGAAGGCGAGTTTATATTGGACACAAGACGCGAGTGATGTAGGCATCGATGCCGTGCTAGCACAGGTTCAAGATGGAGTACAGAAGCCGCTATAATATTTCAGCAAAGTACTGCAGAAACCAGAGAGGAACTATTGTGTCACTTGCAGGGAGATATTGGCAATGGTGAAGTCCATATCACATTTCCACCATTACTTATATGGCAGACACTTTACTTTGCGAACAGATCATGCTGCTCTACGCTGGCTACTGAACTTAATCCCGAAGGACAAATAGCTCGATGGATAACACACCATCAAGAATACAACTCTGATATACAACACCGTGCTGGTAGTTCCCATAATAATGCAGATGCATTATCCTGCAAGCCTTGTGAAGCCAATTGTCGCCATGGCGAACGGCAAGAGGAGAAAAGCGGAGGAGTGCGGTATGATAGAACAACAAGGCTTCAGGCATCAACGTCCGATGGGAAGTACTCCTGGACTGACTGCAAGAAAAGAGAAGAACAAAGAAATGACCCAGACTTGTGACGAATACTGGATTGGAAAGAGCACCACCACCGGCCAGAATAGCAGGAGCTATCTGAAAAGAGTGCTACAACTAAGACATATTGGGCACAGTGGAATTCACTTGTTCTGAAGAATGGTGTCCTCTACCGGAACTGGGAGAGTGCGGATGGCAGGCAGGAACACCTACAGTTGGTCTTCCCAGAGAACAAGGTCCCAGAGGTACTGAAGGAGCTCCATAATTCAGTGTCAGGTGGTCATTTCGATGTTAATATAACACTCAACAAGGTTCGAGAGAGGGTTTACTGACTTCATTGCCGTGAAGATGTCAACAGATGGTGCCGAATGTGTGACAACTGTGCCGCAAAGAAAGGTCTGAGGGTCAGAGGCCGAGGTCGCCTCCAGAAGTACAATGTTGGTGCCCCATTCGAGAGAATGACGGTTAACATCTTGGGTCCCTTGCCAATAACCGAGAGAAACAATCGGTACTTGTTGGTGATGCAGGACTACTTCACCAAATGGCCAGAGGTTCTTCCCATACTGAATCAAGAAGCCAGCACAGTGGCTGATGCACTGGTCGAACATGTGTTCTCAAGGTTTGGGGTGGCATTAGAGCTTCACTTGGACCAAGGGCAGAATTTTAAAGCGGCCCTTTTCCATGAAGTGATGAAGATAATGGGTATAAAGAAGACCAAAACCACTCCTCTACATCCACAGTCTGATGGAATGGTTGAACGCCTAAATCGCACCCTGGAGCAGTACCTATCCATCTTTGTATCTGATAATCAAAAGGATTGGGACTGCACAGTACTGCTGTTTCTGCTAACATACAGCTCTACCATTGATGAAGCAACTAAGGTGACACAGTCTAGAATGCTGTTTGGAAGAGACCTCCGTCTCCTGGGCGACCTGATGTTCGGATGACCGGCGGAGGATGACCAGATTGCATCCCCAGTGTATGCCAGCGAGTTGCGTCGCGAGTTGGTTCACACTCACAACTTTGCCCGGCGACTCCTTAGGATCAACATCGACAGGATGAAGACTCGCTGCGATAGGTATGCACCAGATGAAACATTCCAAGAAGGACAACTGGTGTGGTGTACAACCACACCAAATGTCCTTCTTGGAATGAAGGGGTTTTGTCCCAAGCTTCAGAAGAATTATGAAATAGTGAAGAAGATCTATGATGTGGTGTTTCGGATTGTTCGTCGAGGCTCTCAGGCCAGAGGACCTAAAGCTGTTCACATCGACAGATTGGCCCTCTACACTGGACCTCAAGCTGCTGTGTCTGCTCGGGACGAACAGACTTAAGGAGGGGGCAGTGATGCGTGTTATGTAACTGGAGGCTGGTGGTCGGTAGCTGTTTCGCAACATTTTGTGGACTGGCCCATGACTCATAGATGGGCGGCTACGTAATGGAAGACACGCCGAAGCTATGTCATAGATACCTGTCCCAATTGGTTCTTAACCCTACGAGGACGGGCTACGAGACTCAATTCATGTCAGAAATATGTAGTAATGTCCATTTTTTAGACCCCTGTAATGCGGTTCTTCCCCGACTGTTTCGAGGAGTATAAAACCGCAGAATCGGCACATTTGAGAGAGTTCACTATTGGTCGTGCTAGAGGAAGGTGCTATGGTTGTGGAGATAGACTGGTGAAGACATCTTGGTGACGTCAGAGTCTAGTGTGAGGCGTCAGGTGGCTACTTTCGGAGCAGTGTTGGACGAACCAAGAGTACTGTTGCGGCGGACTGATGGGCGAAGAAGGAGGTACGCGACGGGAGTCGAACCGAAGACCTTAAGAGTGAAGACAGCGGTGCACTCGGGGTGCTGCGTAACACAAGACAATTCATCACCACGGCGGACTATTAAGGCCGTACACTGTCACTATTTGAAAGACTGTTGATTGGATATATGACTGAATTTTATTGTGATTTGTACGGTTTAATTAATTGATGGTAGACATTTTTTGTGCTTTAATTGTCAAAGTTAATTAATGTGTCTGTGACACAGTTGTAATTGTGTACATAAGTATTTGTGTTGTGAGAGTTATAGTTTACTGTTTTCTGTATTTCGTAGCTTTGTGAGCTATTAAATCCAGTACTTAATTTAACTCTTTTATTTCTAATTATAAGACCTTGAACTGGACTGACCGTCCAGCTCTACGAACATCTGTGAGGACATAAAATATCCTGCTAAGGATATAGACTACCAGTGCTTAACAGAGGAATCGTTGTTTAAAACGCATGCCATGAGTGCTCCCGTGAGCATGTGGTGTTCCCCCCCTTTCACCCCACTGCTTGGAGAATGGACTTCGTGGATCTTCTACCGGCCTCGGCCGTTTCCGTGCCTCCCCTTCTGTCCTCCCCTCTTCCCGGCCGTCTGCCGGGTTGAGTGTGCTCGCTCGAGGCAGTTGTCACTCGTGCTCCCACCCAAGTGTTAGTCAGGTCTTCTCGTGGCCGACATGTCACCAATGCTTCACCCGTTAGTCCTTGGTAAGTTTCTGTTGTATTTGTTTTAGTTTATTCATAGGTTTATTTGTTGTATTCATACTCTAGTTCATCTTTTTTGCTCGGTGCCATTTTGGCCGCGAAGCGATCGTTTCTGTTTTATACCTAACCTTTTTGACTCAGCCGCTGTGTTGGATTTGTTTATGAGTGTCAAGTGTAAGTTTACGCATGGAATACTGTAGCGCTTCATAGCATCATTATTTGTAACTGCAAATATGTAAGTATTTATAATAAATGTCATTGAATTTGAGGACGTTGTTATATATTAATCAGTAGTGGTTTTGTTGCCACGTCCCACAATCAGTAGCGTTACCAGAGTTTGTGCTGTAGGATGTATGGGGAGATAGGGATAATTGGGCCTGACGGACATGTCGCACGTGCCGTGATACCGGCATACAGTGTTAGTATAATTGAGCTTTGTAAGCCTGAGTGAGACGGGCTCAATTTCCTGCGCGACTCTGCTGGTGCGCTGTTTAAGTCTATGTAGTTCGCGTCGTAGTTTAATGTAATAGTGCGCAATTACTAGTAACGTTCGTAGACGTAGTGGCAAATGGTACTGTGATACATTTTAATTTTTCCTTTTTGGTCAGTTTTGACTTATTGTCCAGTGCTCTTTAGCGTCATGGCTATGGCCGGAGTACCCGAATTCGTACTACAGTACGATTATTTTCAGCTTTGTGATTATTTTAAGGAGTGCTGGTGTTGAATTTGATAGAAGTGAGAATGTCACGGCCTTGCGCTTACGAGTAATGGCCTACATTAATTCGTTCAGGGTCGTTAATAATAATAATAACCTGGGAGGCTTGGTTGACGTTGACGACAGACCAGTGTCAGCTCGACAGACAATGGTAATGGAGAGGGTAAATTCGATACCGCTGTTGACAGTGGTATAGCCCGACTCTGTATTACGTTTTTTATTGTCTGCCGATGCAATATATTATGGCCTATGATATGTGAACCGTGAAGGGTTCTTTTTGACGTGTTTATCGACACGTTTAGGTGAACAAGCCGGTAGTGTGATGGCACATGTTATTCTATCAGCGGCGTCTTACGAGGCTTTTAAGACGCAGTTGTTAGAGAGTGTTGGCGGACCGTCGGGATGGTCGGGGCAAAGCGGCGATATATCGACAGATTCCTAAGACCTGATGAATCGGTGTTGGTGTACGTCAGCGACATTTTGAATTGTGCCCGAGCAATGAATTTAACACGGACGGTGCCTAAACTGGTGCAGGGAATTGTCGATCGTTGGTCGCCAGGTGCTTGAGCGCATCGCTTCATGCGATCAGCTCCCACGGACGTAGAATGCCTGCGTCAGTTGGCCCCTGAGGTCGACCGTCAGATGGCCTTGGAGGCAGAATTTTACCATCAGGTAAAGGTGGATTCTGGACCTTCTGCTGTGGCTCATGTCGACAGTGCTCAGGCCGTTGTTGCCTCAGCCAATCAGGCGCAAGTTGGTGTTGCGTGCAGGCGATTCGACTATGCGCGAGGTAATGCTTTGTCGCAGTCCGCTATAGACCTCAGTTTCGACGGTATGCTCTCGGGTGGCAATCAGAGGGAAGTTTCGAACAGTCGTTTTCTGGCCAGAGATATGGCTACTGACGGAGCAAGATCTCAGCGCCCCATTACATTGAGGTGCCCTAATTGCTGTGAGCGCGGTCATGTCCTGGCTGACTGTCGACTTCCTTGTGTAAGTCTCGAGTCGCGGGCGTGTTTCCGTTGTGGCAGGAAGGGACACACTAGATCACAGTGTCCGGGAAACTGAGTAACGCCGCCCCTTTGCGCGTCAAGCATAAGCGGCGTGTTGTTTACCCTGTGACACGTCATGATTCTTTACTCTCTGTGTGGTTGTACGGGCTATCATGTGCCACCCTGTTGGACACTGGGGCTTCTCATTGTTTTGTTCACGAACAATTTTGGACACTTTTGTTGTGAAAGGATCCGCGCATAGTTTCCCGACTGGATGACCGGTCAGCAATAAAAGTATGCGTGGCGACCGGCCAAGTTGTGGAATGTCATCGTTCTGTGTTGTTACATTTTAAGGTCAACCGGTTTTCTTGGACACATCGGTTTTGGCTAGTTTCAGGCTTAATTGCTGATGTGGTGTTAGGGGCGTATTTTTTGTTTCGCACACGTGGCGTGGTACAAGTTCATGGTCGACAGCTAGTTTTTAAGTTTGCTCCTTATTCTCCGTGCCCGTTGCATTCTTTAGCTACCCCAGTTTCAGCCTTGCTAGGCCATTTGGCCACGACTAGTTCTGTGCAAAATGATATTGATCTGGTTTTGCACGAATATTCCGACGTGATCATGACACGTATGGGACAGTGTGATGTCCTGCCGTACAAATTTTCAGTTGTGGCTGATGTTCTGGTTCGTGTCCCGTTCTACACGTATAGCCCGTCTAAGTTGGCAATTATGCGGGACATCATCGACAAGATGTTGCGCGAAGGAGTAATATCACCTACAACTTCGGACTATGCCAGTCAGGCGTTTTTGGTAAAGAAGAAGGGGGGCAGTTACCGAATAGTGACCGACATGTCTAAAGTAAATGCTAAGATCTTTCTCGACCCTTTCCCTGCGCCTACTGTCGATGCAGCCCTCCAGCATTTGGGAAAAGCTCGTGTGTATTCAGTCATTGACTTGAATGCCAACTTCCACCAATGCCTTTTGCACTCAGTCTGCCGGAAGTATACGGTGTTTCGTACGCCGTGGGCACAGTTTGAATTCAACCGTATCCCTATGGGAGCAAAGTTCGGGATGCAAGCATTGTCTAGGGTCCTAGGTCACGTCTTCGCCGATTTGAAGTTCCAGTGCGTCTACAATTACATAGATGATATCATAGTTTACAGTGCCAATGTGACTGAGCACTTGGGTCACTTGCGCCTGGTTCTTGAACGTTTGCGCTGCGCAGGGCTCACTGTTAATCCAGCCAAGGTCACCTGGGCTGCATTGTCCGTAAATTTCTTAGGGTACATCGTGTCCAAGGGCAAGTTGTTGATGGACCCAGAGCGTGTTCGCCCGGTAGTTGATTTTCCTAGGCCAAAGAGTGTCACGGTTCTTGGGTCTGTTGGGTTACTATTCCCGTTTTGCCCCCATTTTTCTGAGTTAGCTGCGCCATTAAACCTTTTGAAACACAAAAATGTTGATTTTGTCTGGGGAGACGAACAGCAGGCGAGCTTTGAAAAGCTTAAGATTGCCTTAGCTAATGCCCCTGTCCTATATATGGCCGACTTTGATCTGCGCTTCGTTTTGCACGTGGATGCTTCTAGTATAGCCCTAGGTGCGTCGCTGAGTCAATGGAGGCATGGGAGGACGCTGTGCCCCGTTGGTTTTGGGAGTCGCAATCTCTCAGATGGCGAGCGACGTCTCGGTTCCTTTGAAAAGGAGGCTCTGGTGTGCGTGTGGGGTACTGCTAAATTTGATACTTTCCTTAGCGGTGTTGAGTTTGAAATGTGCACAGACAACCAGGCAGTTTCATGGTTGCTGAGTCACTCAAATGATTTCGGTAAGTTAGGGAGATGGGCTTTTCAACTAATGAGATTTCGGTTTGTCATTCAGCATGTGCCCGGTTCGAGCAAACGCAGCTGCAGATGCGTTATCTCGAATGTTTGATCCGGACGACTACGAAGTTGAGCCTTCGGGTTCTTCATACTTTGCCATACTGAGTGCGGCTTTCACTACGAGTGAAGATTTCTACGTGCAATTTCGCGATGCACAGGCTGAGGATCCGGATTATCAAAGACTTGTTCTGGATGTGCACAGCGGTGAGGATGTGCCGTATGTCATCAGTGACTGTCTGTTACATCATGTGGGGCGTCATGGGCGGGCAAAGCGTTTGTTTGTCCCAGAACGATGTAGGGCTGAACTTTTGGTATATTTTCACGACTCTCCGTTTGGAGTACATTTGGGCTGGCAAAGCACACTGAAGAAATTGTGTAGCCATTTCTACTGGCCTTCGGTGGCCAAGGATGTCCGAGAATATGTGCACAAGTGCGATTTGTGTATGCGCGCTAAACCAGCGCAGAATTCAAAGGTCGGGTTGTACACCATTGATCAGGTGTCATATAGTTGGGAGGTCATCCATTGTGACGTGTTCGGGCCTTTGATCCGGTCCACCAAGGGATACATGTACGTTTTGATCTTGCTGGATGTGTTTTCCAGTTGCGTTGTCCTCATCGCTTTGAGATCAGTTAAAAGCCGTGAGATAGTGCGAGCGTTGTCTGACCGCGTGTGGTCTGTGTTTAGCCCGTCGGTCAGTTTGGTAACAGACAACGCCGCCTACTTCATGTCAGTGGAGATTCGGGATATGTGCTTCAGGTGGGGTATGTCCCGTTTTACCTCGAGCCCGTACTTTCCGTGTAGGAACAGGGTTGAGCGGTTCAACGGCAGCCTGAAGTGCACTCTCTTGGCGCTATACCACTCACAGCAAACTCATTGGGATGAGGACCTCGATCTGATTAACTTAGGATTTAATTCAGCAGTTCATGGTGTCACTCACTGGCCAGTCCCTAGCCCAAATTGTCTTAGGTCGAGATGTCCTACAACCATTGCTCAATCTGTGGGGCATACAGAGTCCTGCTGCTCCTTTGTCAGATTCTGACCTAGAACATTTGGCTGCCAACGTGATGGTGCACCTGTATGATGAGCGCAGCCACCTGCTGGAGCGGTATAATGCCAGCAGGGTAGCCTCAGATTACCAGGTGGGGCAGTCCGTGTACTGTAGGTCGTTTTCTCTCCCGTCTCGTGCTGATGATCGAGGAAGTAAACTCTCATTGCGTTTCTCAGGTCCGTTTGACATTGTTAAACTTCTGGGGCTTAACATCATTCTGCTCGCTGATCCATCTTCCGGACATGTTGTCCGCAAGGCTCACGTTTCCCATTTTAAACACGCTGTAAGGGAAGACAATGACAGTGACCAATTGCTTTCTTAAGTACTGTTACAGAGGGTTGGTCGGCATCCGAAGACGTCCGCCGTCCTGTTCGTCTATTTCTCAGAAGAGTGCGTCACAGATCAACGTTCAGCAATCTTTTCCTACTCCCATTCAGTATTAGTTTGCCTCGGGTCTGTAGGAGGCTAGGTTCCGCGGAGTAGTGTTGTGGTTTGTGTTCTGGAGTGGCGATTGGTTTGTGTTTGTTGTACGGACGACCGGTCGTATGTTTATGTGTTACGTGTTGGTGTCATTTGTGGTGTGTACGTTTGTGTAGTACCTAGCTAGCAAGGCCCCGCGGGGAGGGTAGTATAAGGCCTAGGTTAAGAGGATTGACGTATAACGTCTTTGATTTTGAGTGCCATATATATATATATATATATATATAACATTAATCCTCTTGTTATGAAATCCATTGTATAATGTGTAATCAGATGTGTACTGAGGAATTCCTCGGGAGTAATGAGTGTTTTGTGTTCTTTTATTATCTCTGTACGTGGGGATTTTCATACTTGTTGTGTAATGCTAATTTAATGCAACAGTGTGTGATGCTAGTTAGCCAATAATACGGGTATGAAGTATGTGTATATTCATGATATGAAGATGTTTATTGATTGTAATATCAATCTACGATGCTATTTTTTGTATGCTGCTGGGTCGATGGATTTATTTGGTATTATAATCTTTTGATAATGTTACATGTGCTGTCGCCTGAGTCGAGCATCCTTTCCTTTCCCGTGGCATGTGGCATCAGAAGTTCCCTTCGTCTTGACCGGCTGGAGCAGAAGGGGTTCTATGGTTCGGGAGCCTTCCCGGCAGCGCGGACCCGGAGGGTCATACCCGGGTTATCACCTTAGCTGTCCAGTCATTGTGGCCCTGTGATTCCGCTGTCAGTTTGGAACAGTTTCACAGAGGCTGTTGGCATGGCTTGAAGACTGTAAGACCGATAGCTCGATAAACAGCGGGGGAGTTGAACTGGACTGACCGTCCAGCTCTATGAACATCTGTAAGGACGTGAAATATCATGCTAAGGATGTAGACTAGCAGTGCTTAACAGAGGAATCGTTGTTTAAAACGCACACCGTGAGTGAGTGCTCCCGCGAGCATGTGGTGTTTTCCTCTTTTCACCCCTCCGCTTGGAGACTTGAACTTCGTGGATCTTCGTCAGGCATCGGCCGTTTCCGTGCCTCCCCTTCCTTCCTCCCCTCTTCCCGGCCGTCTGCCGGGTTGAGTGTGCTCGCACGAGGCAGTCGTCACTCGTGCTCCCACCCAAGTGTTAGTCAGGTCTTCTCGTGGCCGACATGGCACCAAAGCTTCACGAGTTAGTCCTTGGTAAGTTTCTGTTGTATTTGTTTTAGTTTATTCATCTGTTTATTTGTTATATTCACACTCTAGTTCATCATTTTTGCTCGGTGCCATTTTGGCCGCGAGGCGATCGTTTCCGTTTTGAACCTACCCTTTTAGACTCAGCCATTGTGTTGGATTTGTTTATGACTGTCAAGTGTAAGTTTACGCATGGAATACCATAGCAATTATAGCATCATTATTTGTAACTGCAAATATGTAAGTATTCATAATAAATGTAATTGAATTTGAGGACGTTGTTATATATTAATCAGTAGTGGTTTTGTTGCCACGTCCCACGATCAGTAGCGTTACCAAAGTTTGTGCTGTAGGTTGTATGGGGAGATAGCGATAATTGGCCCTGACGGGCGTGTCACACATGACGTGTGATACCGGCATACAGTGTTAGTATAATTGAGCGCTGTAAGTCTGAGTGGGACAGGCTCAACTTCTATCCCAAAAGAACTCAAGGGAATTGCCCACAAGTACTCAAGGAAATTGCCCACAAGAACTCAAGGGAATTGCCCACATGAAAAGTTTTATGTCTCAAATTTGTAACAATATCTATACTGTAACACTTGTGAGAAGCAATCAAACGTATTGAAAATAAAATACTCTTCAAATAATTACGTCATATGTGACTTAAAATTAACATAACGCCCTTTCTTATAATATAGTGTGACCATTGCCGTCGTTGATTACAATAAGAGAGTTCTTAATTAATTTTTTAAATGTTGAAAACAAATGTTTAAGTCTTTGCATGTCCATTGTTGTCATGTTGGTGATGGGCGAGTGGTGTATGTCACATGCATAGGCGGTAATTTGAATGGCGGTGTGACGCCCTGGTATGCTTACATTGCACAACCTAACATTGCTCTTGAAACTACAATGAATTTAATATTACACTTGAAAAATAAAACACTGTGGTGACTTTAAGTGAGGTAGGTGGAGGGTGACAATACAAAAGAAAGAATCGGCCTAGGAGAGGGCAGGTAGCTGATGTCAAATCGACCTTACTTCCCAGACCACGGGACTGGGACGGCAAGATAATTAAAAAAAAATATTTGTTAACAAAATACAAATCAACATCTTATTATTTATAATTTTTCCTCTGGGCATTTTAAATATTTTTAAGTATCGTAGTAAGGCTAATTGCTATTTTTTGTCACCTTACATTTTTATATTTTTAAATTATTTTGTTACGAATGCCTAAGGTACAGTTTTCCTCAAGTGTTTATTTTGTGTATTTATCACTTGTGTTTTGTATTCTTTGTAGTCTCGCTCATATATGATATTTTGTTTGGCCACTATGTTGCTGTTATGCATGGCTCTATTGAGCATGAATTTCGGTGATTCTAAACACTTGGCTATATTTTATTGCTTCCTTTCATCAATTAATTTCCCCACTGAAACACACCGTCACAGCATCTACTTGCAACACCAAACTTTGTGCACTTGTCTGAAAGATTAAACATTTCCTACTGCAAATACATCATCTGTAAATCTATAAAACTGCAACATCAAGATACATGTGCACTAAGCCATCTAGGCACGGACTGACAGAAGAGGTATAGATAAAAAATACAAGGCACGAACAGTTAATTTACATTTTAACTATGCTCAACTATGCTCAAGCTCAAACACTACTAATACATAAATTAAATATACAAAGCAGACGGGCAGCTGGGCCCTTTTTAGTCCCAGGTTCATTTGAAATCACCATCGCTATCCCTCCTTGTAGCTGGACCTTGCCATAAACTCTCCAACTTATTTTTTCACTGAAGGAAATAAATTTGATTACACCTCCCTCAAACAAATTGCTATCCTTTCCATAGGTTTAACTCAACTTACAAATTCTGTTCTTACCCATAAAAATGCATCTACTAGAATGATCAGGAAACCTTCTAACCATTTGTGAGTCATGCAAAACCAAGCAAACAATTTCACAGCTTCCAATAATCAGTTAATAATGTACAAAATTCGCCACATAATATTCTATTCTTGTTTATGGAACCAAAATTTTATGTTTCTTCTATGTAAATTCCTTTTACTTCTTCAATTAACAACAACTTCAAAACTTTAAACTGCTGCACAGTGGTTAAGAGGGGGTCACCCATTGAGATTTTGTCAGGTTTGGAAGGAAAAAAAGATGTGGTATGGTAGGAGAAGTGAAAGAGGGGTGGTAGCTACCCCCCCTACTGCCTGCCTATTTCTCCCCAGTTGGCAAGCGAGGAAGAGGGAGAGGAAGAATGAACTGCTGCGTGACAAATAGGTGGGTGAGGTAGCAAGAGGATACCAACAGACTGGCCTTGTACTAGGAACAACTCCCTTGCCTTGCTCCCCTAATGCGTGGCTGACACCCTGGCACGAAGCTAGAGACAAGAGGCTTGTGAAGCAGCCTTCCTTGTAACATATGCCTTCTCGATAACCGCAATATCTAATCTTACTGACAGTGACAATATTGTGCTATATGATTTTTCTTATTTCAGTTAGTCCCCTTGCATGAACACCGAAAGTCCGTCAAAATATAAAATTTAACACATATGAATTTTACAATAGAAATGCGTTATTTATTAATTACAAGCAAATATAAGTGGTTAAAGTAGCAGATGATGCGGCATCCGATGAAAACGACTTTTGATTGGTCCACGTCACAGCTTACATCGTAAACAGTATGTGCCCGGCCGACGGCTCGGCGTGTCTTAACGTGTATTTGGTCTTGACTACGTCATGTTTTGAAGGATATGTAAAAATGTGGTCTGATAATCCGCAAAAAGCGATGAGGAAAAAAAATATCACAACAGAGTTTAAAAACGTGTTTACACACCTCGGCACGGAACACTATAAATAAATATATTAATAACAATAATCTAACAGGCAGTGATTCATGCAACTGTTACTCTCATGCTCGCTGCTACGCCACAAACCAATATACTGTTGAGCCTCTGATGTCAGCCGACAGCCATGATGTGACGTTCAGTTTTTGCGGGCGTTTGAAATGCATAATTTTTTAATGGCAGTGATGCTGTTAAGTTGATTCCAAATGTAAAACAAAATATATGGGGCTACATTTTTTTCATGCTGATTATGTTTCAGTACTTAATGAAAATCGCTCGAGGAGTCCATTACGGCTATAGTTAGCAATAACAGCAACAAGTATAGGTCACACAAAAACCTGCCTTTCCAAATACAATCTTATACAATATACTAAGGCTTACAAAGTCTTAGGTGGTCAACGATTCTTCTTTGAATCTAAGGTGTACAAAAAAGTCTACCTGACTGCAAGGGCAAAATGCTGACCATAAAAAAAAAAGAATACTATTAATTAGGCACTGAAATGTAAGAGGTAAAAAAATATGTAGTAAATGTGAGCCAAATATCATCTGACGTGTATTCACAGGAAAGTGACCTTAAGCTAGCATCACAATTTTTCAATGCGTCAAAGATTTTATAATTTTGCTAAGAATATAATACAATGCTAAATAATGTGATGTTTTTATTGGTATTATTATTTAGTAGTGTTTGGTTATAAAAGGTGTTAGAATTGGGTATCCAGTGTAGCAGTGTGGAATGTCTAGGTAACCTAGAGTATTCACTTATTGCACTCTTGTATTGCATACCAACACACTCTTACCACACATTGTGAAGAATCTAGTGACGCCCATGTCTGGAGCCCTAGATACATGTGTAGAACACTTATGCCAGCAAGAACCTTAGAATAAAAGTGACTTCAAGACAAAAAACCAAACTAAACAACCAGAAATAATTCATTCAATTGCTAAAATTTGAAATCATTAATTTATTTAAGATTCTGCGATTATGGAAAATACTGAAAAGTAATTTATTTAGCTGTCAAAATATAAGTAGAGTAAGGTAGTTATGAGCCTTAATTTCGTATTACTACATCCTTAACAAATCATAACTAGCTTGATCAATACTTCACGAAAATCAAAAATATGTTGCAAAATAATTAAATTAGATCAAGACAAGTTAAAATTGAAAATTGCTGGCACAAATAACGTAATTAATTAAGCAAATAAAATTAAGTTACTGCGATCGTCCGTCTGGCTACTAAATGTTCTTATTTAGCTTCAAACACACATTAACTCTTTGCTAGATAAATATTAAAATTGTCCGCAGCTATGTTCTAACTCTCCCGAGTAGTAGGCACAGAGCTTCTAGGAAAACTCAAGACTGATGAGTATATTTTAATAGCCATTCCAAAAATTCTTTATAATACCCAAATTTCAAAAGCCCGAGAATAAACAAAACATCGATGTAACTGGTAGAAAACAGTCTGAAATTGTAAAAAAAGATCTGCGTCATACCAGTACACGCTTACACCCATAAGTGGTGATGGCGTCATACTAGGATCAGCAATTTCTTTCTTGATCACTAATATAAGTTAGCAGAGGTCTCGTGGACTCTTCTAAACATGCCCAGGGCCATCCTAACCTCGACTCACGATTTGGCCTCCAAAAACTAACAAAAATTATTAGGACGGCGCTAGCTTTAACGAAGCTAGCGATGCGCAGAGAAAATCACGTCATTCCGGCATTGAAGCTGGCCAAAAACTTCCCTAATATCGGACCCCTCACTTTAGGCTTACCACAGCCCCTCCAGCATACCTACTGAGGTTTACTGTAGTGGGCCTTACTCCCTCCTCGTTACCTCCATGGCTGTAGCGGAAAATAAATTATTTCCCTACTCAGTCAGTAGAACTGTCTCTTATCGTACAGGGTGGAGATGGGGTCTCCTCCAGTGGGTTCGCGCAAAAGAGAATAACGACAGCACGTGTAAACAACATAGGCCTCTTGTAATAAAGAGTAACCCCAGCGATTGCTTGATACGAACTTTACTAGCACCACACTGCAACACTTACAGCCAGTTTTACATAAGCGTCGATGGGTCCGACCGCCGAAATAGTTAACTAAATAGAAACATGCTGTAGTGCGACCCTTACGTGGCTCGGACAATCCCGAAAACACGTCCACCCTACTCCGATTCTACCACACTAAGAAGGAAAACGCTAGTCCGGCACTTCCGCAAACCTTCTGCCCGGAAGTCGCCCAGGATGACCAACGCAACTCCTTCACCAAAAAAAAATATTAATTTTCCTTACCAGTGGATCCAGATCAGCTTTAAAATTAACAACATGCTCCTTAAATTAAATCAAAATTAACAAATTGGAAAACCATTATACACACGTTATATAAATTCGTTACAATTCCCAATATTCTTATAATAACCTCATCCTCTCGTACCATGGCAGTTGGCACCTCTACCCGCCTGACGTCACGCCCGATCACGTGCCTGACGTCAGGCCAAAATGACCATTAGCGCCACCTACTTCTTGCACACCAAATAGCGCCCACAGCAAGCCATTGACACAAAAAAAAAATTATTTACTGCATTGAACATCCAGAATCTCGTCCTGAGTTGTTCGAGCCGTCACTCGACTACCTTACTCCGATTTTCATGCCTTGCAGAAACCTACCGTTATTATACAAGGTGTGTCAAAATACCTTTTTCTCAAAATGAAATTCCTTAATCCTACACACACATCACCCTACTGGATACACCGTCAACCTGTTTTTACACTATTAACGTATCATGTTGCTATTAAAATTAATCGGTTCGGCCCATCGATAAAAAAAAACACAACAATGTAACTTAATAATTTTCTCATGTTATATTAAATTTTGAGGTTCAGAGTTCCAAAAGTCTTTATATTGTTCCCCTGGAAGATCTTTCAACACGAGCACGTGTCAGTCCATACCTTGCTTACAGGCTACAATGTCTTATCTTTCAAAATATTTCCTTAGGTAATTTAAAACAACTGGGGTCGTCACACACACACCAACATACACTGTGGGCTGAAAATAAGGCAGGCCGGTTCGCCCACACCAACCGAGCGACCACACAAAAAAAAAAAAGCAAATTTCTGCGTGCCACAACAATTAACAAATTAAATTATGTCAAACGCCCTGGGATCCTCTGAGCCTATATTGACGTTGGTTACTTTATATTAACGAGGAAACAAATCCTTCAATTAAAAAATTACATTTACAGAAGTTGAAGCCAAATATCAGAACTCGCTGTTAAGCGGTAAATTATATACAAACGTAAAAGAAAATTTGGAAAAAAGAAAAAAAAGAGAGGAGGGGTGGCCAAGTACCTTACATTACTGGGGTTCGAGAGTATGAAAACCGAATCACGAAATGACTCAAAACACGAAAATTAAAACAAAAATAAATATATAATTCAAAATAAAAGAAATTGAAGATAAAATTAGAGTTTTGGATGTGATTCCTAGCCTTAAACAAAAAAAAAATATGAAAAATTAAGTACCAAAGTTAACTAGGTAGGAGCAATCATTAACTAACTAAGCTATCCAAAGCGAATTTAAAGTCACGTTAAATACCATGACAAATACAAGTAATCTAAAAGACAATATAACCTGAAAAGAAAGTGTTAAAAAAAAAATTTAGTACATAAGTGTCACAATTAGCTTACTAAAACTAATGTTTCTATAGCCAAACGCTTTAATAAGTTCGAAACTAAACATATTAGAACTTTGCTACACAAGCTTATTGTTGAGAATTTTCGTTATTTTCAGCATTCCCTCATAGTACAATTACGAACTGGTATTTGTGATAAGAAATTAAATAGTGATGTGTTAGTAAACAATCATTTACAAATACATTATACATACTGGTAAAAGTACATGAGAAATTTTCTGCCACACACAAAAGTTATCATCTTAGATTTAGTATTTTATTTAAAGTTTAAAAGTAAATGTTATTCAACAGATTTTTCTTTTTTCAGCCAGTTGAAGTTGTCAGTAAGGAAAAAGGGAAGCGAGGGAAGGTTTAAACTGCATACTTTAAATAATCTGTTTCTAGCGAACTAACAAGAAAATATTTTTGGAAATATGGTAGCACAGATGGATAGTAATGAACTTATTTAGATTACATGCGACTTGAACTTCCATCGGTTGGCGACAACCTACATTAATCAAGAAAAGTTTTAATGGTCACTTTGAGTTTTCTGCTTTACCAATAGTGCCTTCACTTTCATAAATAAATTTATTTATTTATTTCTAGGAGCCATTATGTAATCATGGTTTCTTAATTCCATTGACCTTGTATGTCTAGGATCTATGATTTCAGGCAACAAACATTTCATATAAAAATGAACCAGTTTGTCCCATTTGCATTCTTTAATGATTTTATCCTTCCCTGTGCTATAGCATCTACTGGGAGTAAGACTGTAGCAGATAAAGGACCATTTACTTCAACTATAGCTCCATCACCAATAAGTCAGTCGGGAGTGGCAGCTAAAAATTCCAACTCTTCATCTGCAAACAGACCACGAGGGTTAATGGTTCTCCCTAAACAAGCCTGCCGTTTTTCTATTGCAATCTGTTCACTTTCTCGTCCATACAGAATAGCTTCTGTCTGTAAAGAGTTCCCGTACATTACCCTCTTCACTAATGCATCACGCACGGTGCTTACATACTGAGCCAAAATGTGACACAGTTAGCAACTTCCTACGATCTTGTATCCACATGCCACTTCCACTTTGAAGAATAGTAAGACGTTCTAACTGTTTTCTCTGCTCCTCAGTGCTTTTTAGAGAATTAAGGACAGCCAACTGTTCTCTTTCATTATCATCTTGCTCTACGTCTGGTCGATGTGCAATAGGCCCATAAAATTTGTCTTGACTTTTCGAGCCCGAGAACAACTTCTTGGAACATTTTTTGGTTTTATTCTTTGCGCGTATTTTGTAATCAGCCTTGTATTTTCTTTTCAGCTGGGCTTTCTTGCAGAACATGCCAGGACTTCTGCCATAAAATTATTTGTGTATTGTATAGTGAGTGGTCCCAGTGTCGTGTTGTAATACCACTCCAAGACATCTGATTTTGTAGCTGTTTCCCGTCGAAAAGTTGATTCTTTTACCTCCATTGTACTTAGCTACTGCTGAGTTGTAATGCTTGGCAGCATTGTTGTTCATGCAGTGCAGTAGACTACGGGTATTCAATGTGATATGTTTTACTGCTAACATGATTTAAGCAAAAAGTCCAGTGGCGATTAGGTCACTAACTATGTATACTGGATTCTTCTTTGCTCGTGCTATCACAGAAGTAACCACGTTCTGCGTAAATGCTATGATCCCCAAATACATGAAGCTGCCCATTCAAAATGTCTTTTCTCAGCTCTGAAATGCAGTGGTCAATGTCAATAGCCATACCTTTGTTTCTAAATTTTGCAGCTTTTTTAACGGTTGTTCTTCATTGTAAGGATAAATATTTATTTATGTCAAACTGAGTATCTTGGCTAGGTAAAAGTTAACTCCACTCCGGCATTCCAACGTCTAACTACAGCGTACGCGGATGTAATTTTTTAAGCACACGAAGTGGAACCCACTTATCACTCCCGATAAAATAAGAATGCAGAGAGTATTGTATTAGTATTTCCATTATGTAACGCATTCTACACAGTTTTATCAACAATTCCCGTTCAAATTATGTTTCACAAGTGAGTATAAAATATGTGCCAAGACATCAAGTGTGACATAAGAAATATGCCACACACATACACACACACAAATACACTAGGCCTGAATATATGAGTACTTTATAAATGTTTCATTATGTTGGTTATATGTTACTTTTCGCAGTGCCACGCAGTTTTCATATTATGAATTATGTCGATGTGCGTGCGTAAAAATTATAATCCACGAACACCATACAAACATCTATCAATCCGAAACAGAGTCGCTAACGAAAATCACTTTAATTCATAGAGACACATGCATTTTCCGAAAAGATTGAGTGCCTGGTTGTATTGCATAACACTTGAGCTCGTGTTCATGTCACTGACTAGGTGATTACAACAACATATTGCGCGTCTGAGGTTCTACCTGCAAATCACAGACGTGTGGTGTCGCAGTAACCTTGTTCTGACTGGCAAGGACGTACCTGCACATAGACACGCAGCTAATAACCAAGAAGCAGAACTGCAGATGTGCACGTGTGGCGTACAAACTAACTGGGGCAAAAACCCTTTCGCCAAAAACAGGTGCCCCTATTCATACATTATTTTACCAAACAAAAATGTTTTATTTTCCCTCACAAATGTACATTTCTATATCGTTGTTGATGAGTATGAGTCAATGTTTTCAAAGAGGCTGACAGAATGCACGCACGTTCTTTCATCAGTGAGTAACAGTTGCGTAGTTTTGACATAAACATGAGAGCAAGAGCGAGAGGATGAGAGGAAGCTCTCACGGTAAGGTTCGGCAAACCGCGGGTTTCTTCGTGTACATTCGGCCAGGGTGGGAGGAGAGTGGTCCGACAGTCTCCCTGGAAGCGCTCGAAGTAGGGGAAGGAACTCGCGGTGGTGGTGGAACATCATTCCGGCGCGCTCTCTAGTGCTGAAACGCAGAACAACATAAAGTTTTCGTGACTAAATGGCTGGAGGCATATGAACAAATGTATATATTTTCAAAATCCTTATATCCGTAGAATTCACGGTATAAGAAAAAAAAATTATACCTAGCATTTGGAAAATTACGAATTTCACAATTTTTTTTATAATTGTTTCATCAGTACTAGGATTAAAATAAGCTTATAGCGTGAATTTCAGGACCTTTGGCTGTTCAGAGTTAAAATATTACTTTGTTCGGACACTCCAACTACAACCTACAATAGAATTAAATCGTATATTTTTCTCATGTAAAATATTGTCGTGAGATCCGGCCTTAAGGACACAACATACGTACCTGTACATCGCTTCAAAACAACTAATAACAAGCAGGAGCGCTCACGGGTTCACCACATCCTGCAATTTGCTGTATATGCCATTATTAGCCACCCGTGTCATGACACTCTAGGTCACTAGTACATTTAACAGCAGCTTTCTTTAACACTAGGGTAAATACAGAGTCAAAATATTTCTTTACTTTTACTATGCTATCCTTTAATAACAGAAGGTTCTGAAAAAATAACAGCAAAAATTTAATACTTCTTGAAGTGTAAGTACACAATAAATCTGTTTCCAGTTCTGCAAAGTAAACAACACTGATCTGTAAGAAAAAAATCACTGCATACTATTTCTAGAAATGATTTTTCTTACATTAAATGCAGATAAATTGAAACAAGAATTTGTGTTGGTTTCCATTCACAATTCTCAAATAAAACAAGACTATGATGAAGATTACAAATGAAAAACCTCACCTTACTTTTCAGAATACTGTTCATGCGCAGACTAGATTCACAACTGAAAGAGTCAGGGAAATTTTTCTTCGGCATCAGTCCATGTTTATTGATAAGGTTAACGAGCATATCCCACTGGCCGCCATCACATGTTGGATCCTGAAACAACGTGCACATATGAAATAAATAAGAAGTGTTACACTTGTAAGGTCCAATAAATATGAAGAAATGAAAATTGTTAAAGAGAACATAATCAGTAACACATTAAAAAACAACAAATTATTTGTAGAAATAATTTAATACACAATCATATGCATGACACCATAATTGCGTGTTTTCTGGAAGACCATGTTAAATGTTGATTTCTGTTCTCTTTTGGCTACTGTAAAGGCTGCAATTTTTGGATGCAAATAATTTTGTAGGCAAAAAATTTTGTAGGCAAAAAATTTTGTAGGCAAAAAATTTTGTAGGCAACTAATATCTTCCTGTAGGCACAGCTGAACATAGGTTATTGCCATAAAGAACAAACAAGATTATTCTATCCAGTTCAACACATGCTCAAAAATGTCTGGTGATCAAGCTGACCAGAGTATTTCGCCAACAATTTTAAAAGTGTTTCATATACAGAATGTGACTGGCTACATACTGATGGAAAAAAAAGTATTAAGTAGTATCCCAAATAGCACCATATAGAGTGCAAAGATATTGTAGATGTGTGCTTTATGATTATTTATGTACTATATTGTGTTGCCACAGACATCTTACTGTTCCTACTCCACGGGCGCGCATGTTTACTCTCTTCGTTAACTAAATGGGTTCAGGGTTGCTCTCGGCTAGTCACTGTCTCAGTGGTAGAGACACAAGTTCATACTCATCGCCGTGGGCATGAGAAGAGAAGAACGACACGACTACTCACTCAGGCGTGTGTACAGTAAGGTAGTTACCACTAATAAACGAGAATATCACTATTAGGTTGCGTGATGTTTATGCCAACTTCAGATTACACTCTACCAGCATGGTTACAAAACCCTGTACACGCGGTCGCGGAGGGCTCTCACCGTAAAATTTATACTGTAAGTTTTAAATTTATACAAATTACGACCAGTAACAAAATTGCAAAGCCCAGTGGCCCATGCTTCTCAAACTGTATGTGCCCTGGCACCGATGCTACTACACTCGCATCCCACCCACGTGCTTCCACGGGCGCTCTCCCACACACGTCCTCCCTCTACGACATCACAACAGCTAAGAAGGAATAGCTAAGGTCCAGCGCCCTCGCTGGCCCAGCTGGAAGTCGCCCATAGATAAGATGCCACTTTATGGCCACCACAGACTCCCCTTCACCTACTGAGAGCACTCCTTACTTTACTGGTGCTGCTGTTATCCATTTCTATTGGTACTACAGCTTAAAACGGCAAATTACAAATTACAACATTAAATATTACAATTTTCATTCAAAACATTTCCCTTGAAACCATGTTATCTCAGTTCCTTTTATTTCCTTGCAGTGTTGGCGGTAGCAATTATATCAGTACCTTGCACTCAGCGCTTCTTAACATCTGCATTTCTAAGATCAGAGGGGATGTAAACAACAACATGAACAATCACATTTTCCTTAGCCTCGCGTGCTTTCACCTACCATACATAATGGTCAAATTAAGTAGTAATTACTTATTTATACTGGTTAGGCCCACTGCTCATAACTTAATTTACTTACTTTACAACAAATTTCAATGCTTAAATTTATATAGACCAATATTTCTGTCCTCTTCCCCTCCTTTATCTCCTGCCGTGGTCTGCAGTATACAGGCGTCAAGTCCCGGCCTCACACAACTTAATTTTAACACAGGTCCTTCGTTTGTTGCTTCCCTTGGTGATCTCGACGCACTACACTGCCCTCGGCACCACTCATCCTTTCTCTTATAGCTAGTGCTCACGAAGCATTCCGGAACCCCATTAGACCTATGCTGACGCTGGTAATCACGTACAGAAATATGTTTATGTTTAAGAATTAAGTTTTAAATTATGTTACGTTTACGCCAGACTGAAAGCTGCAACTACGCATCAGAAATAAATTTGGAAACAAATAGGGTGGGTAGGCCAAGTACCTTACAATATAAAAATTCAAAGGAAAAGAATGATATTTGGATGGTTTCGGGAGTTTGTTTCTTTCCTTCAGTCAAATGGGAGGGACGGTCTGAGGAGAATCGCTCAATGAATATGGTGAGAGTTTTTTCCCTGAGTGAGAAATGACAACATATCAGTGAGTAGGGCTGTGGCTACAGTTATTGACAAAACGCAATACGAAAAAAAGTGACAATGGTGGTTTGAAGTGAGAATGTGGTCCCACGATCTCTGTAACTCTCTCCATGTCTAAATCTCTCTGTCTCTCTCTAACTCTGTGTGTTTATGTATATAGACAGACACAGACACACACACAATGTCTAGAAACAAATGAATAAGTACACCACAACAATTATGGGCTAAATTAGAGATGGAAATAGTTGCAAAAAGTTGTAGACAACATTTTTGATGCACAATGCGGCAACACCACATGGAGAAAGTCCCCTTTTGCGCTCCACGCAGCCCACTTACCAAAAGGAAAAGTAGGCTTATAAGATCACCTTCCTGTGTGTGAATGCATGCGTGCATGTGTGCGTGTCTCTCTCCCCTACCTCTCCCTAAAACCATTAGAACCAGTGGACCGAATTTCATCAAACATTGTACACATATAGTACTATGTATTCTGACTTGACTATACATACAGTGAACCCTCGATAACTCGTACTAAAAGGGGGGAGAAGCTGTCCGAGTTACGATTTGTCATGTTATCGAGGGGCATCCGAGGAGGAATGGTAATCAGTCATTAATCACAAGAAACGTGAGGAAATCAGTATGCTATCATTTCTACAAGCAAAATAGGCGGCAATATATACTGCTTTGTACGTATCAATTTACAGGAGGGGGTCATGGGGAAATTATCACTGTAACATGGAGAACTATAAAAGAAAGAATATCAAACAACCTGGGCCTACCGATTCTTTTTTAGTTATTTTTTATGCTACTTTTGGCTGATCTTTTTTTATCTGTGCTAGAAGCTGGCACCAAGACACCCTTCTACCACATAAAAGTTCTCACCCCCTTCTCTCGTTTGGCTGGCGACAGTCTATGTGCGTGTGTGTGTGAGAGATAAGCTAGGGTGGTAGAGAGCGAGCAGAAATAGTCAAGGTCAACCGGTACAGTCTCTACAGCAGTAAAAACACCGCACGTGACCACACGCAACTCACGAGATGTTTACATTAAAAATTGCTCTACATCAGCATGTCACAGTGTCTGCAACCAGCTGTTAGTTTCCTACGAGAAAATTTTTTCCAGGACCTCTTTGCTAGAATACGAGGCCAGGAGCAACGTAAATCTCAGTCTACCTTTCCTTTTTTTTGTTTAGTTTGAACTAGGAGTAGCACACTCCTTGTCTGAAATGTATTATTACGGCCAGCGACTTGTGAATGCAGTGATAACCTAGAAGTGTGTGGTTAAATTAGACCTGTGGTGTCTCGTCCGACGTCTGTGCTCTTCTCCGTCCCGCTTCGACGTGTTCGGCCGGTCTCGGCAATCTTCGGCTCCGCTCGTGTCCTCCCTTCTCTTGCCCCTCCCCCTACTTCCTCGACCTCAGCTCTGCCGGCCGCTCTGGGCGACGAGCCAGTCAGTCTCTTCCCGGTCCCGCTCGCGGGCAGTTGTGACAGTCCGCGACACTGTAGGCACGTCCTCGTCGTACGTTTGGTAAGATTTTAGTTTTTCTTTAATTTTCGGTTTCATCTTTCTGCTTTGTTTTTTGTTCCTCCCTTTCGATTCGGTCGTATGTGTTCTTGGACGTACTTTCGCGGCCGCGGGCTGGCTACAGCTGGGGCCCCGTTTAACTACTTTTCAGATAATAGTGGTGCATGTTGTTTGGCAGCCACAACATTGTTTGTTTCTAGTTTCCGAATTTAATCATCGTAAGTCTGTATGGTATTAGAGAAGTTGAATGAAGGACATCTTCACTTACATGTGATTAATGAACTTATTGTGCATTGG